>JAVMSB010000049.1:0-139004 GCA_031761475.1 Penicillium pancosmium | reverse complement strand
GGGGTGGGAGGGATAATTGACCTCTGTCGTCGTCGTCGTTGTCGTCACTAGTTGCCGATGTTCACAGGGCGTGCACCTTAATACACTGCGATCGGGAGAAGACGAGTGGGGATCCAACTGCCAGTGGGCGGTTGAAGACGACAACACAAAAAGCGCAACCGTGGGGACGCAGGGGGCTCAACTAAACCCGACACGAGTCGAGAATAGAAGGGGGGAAGAGCGGTTAATTCGCGAGTATAGCGCACTGCATCATCAGGTGGGCAGGACGACACAAGCAGGGCAAATCCGGGGTGAGCAGAGGGAAGCGATGGGCGCAAATGATGTAAGCGCGAAAGGGGTCGACAAGAAAAAAAGAAGGGAGTATAACGTAGAAAGAACAGAATCAACGGAAGAAGCGGCGAGACTGGCGTGGAGTAAAGGAAGGAGGAGGGGGGGGAGGATAGAGGGTGGTGGGAAGTGGAGAGAGTGTGGTGAAGTCTGGTGAGGTCTGGTGTTGTGTTGCCGCAGCTGGGCAACGATCGTCCCTTGTCACCCTACCCCAGCTTCAACTTGATGTGATGCATCCCTGTGCTCCTTTTCTATTCTACTTCTATTTCTGTTTCCTGTTAATTTTCATTCAATTTTATGTTATTTTATCTACATCATATTACTCCCTCCTGTCCACACATCGACGTGTGCCCCCCGTTGTCGCGTCATTGCATACCCAACCGCTAGGTTCGGCGTGAATGCCTAATTCTACCCCTGGATGGACTCGGGGACACGAGTCCCTCCAAATACTACTACTACTAATATCATGATGTTTCCCTATTCTATTCAAGTGCAGCGGCACTAGACACTTGGTTGCTGCTGACCGACCCGAGAATGTACGAGCTCGAATGTGGGCGGCCACAATTCGTTCGACTGATCTTGGGCTGCACTGACCTTCAATCAAGGAATATTCACGAATGAATGGAAGTAAACTAGCTCATGCCGCTCGTGTCGCTCGATATTATCTTCAATTATTACATCACGGCCTTTATAGCGAGTCATGTTGGCTACTCGAAAGCCATTGATTGACCAATAGAATACCTTATCGTACATGGTATGTACTACATGGGCACTTCCGGTGGCAATTCGCAATTTAATCAGGTAGATATAACATCTTCCAATGATGAGAGAACCTAATTTTTTTTTTGAAGAAAAGCTGCCCCGTCTGCTAACCTTCGCCATCATGTGGAGAATGATAGTGGGCAGCTTCAATCAAACTACAATTGGCATGTGATTATGACCTTGATGCTTACTGTACGCCCAGCCAGCTAAGAGACACAGATCTGACAGCCAACCTACTGTTTATGGGTCTACATACTTCAGTAAAGCTGTATTGCGACGGGCCGATCTGAATCATACTAGATTGGGGCCAAATGAATGCAAGTGTAGGTCGAAAAGACTGGCCATGGCAAAGGTTCGGGGTATCAGCTTGCGAATCTCGAGGAAAACATGGAGAACAGAGACATAATCACAGCTAGGCCTTTTAATCTGAAGGTAATTAATTCACTATTCCTCTGATCCAAAATCTCACCAATATCTTATGGTGATAACCTGTGGCTTTCTTCCTTTGAAAAGGGATTTATGAGATACATCGGGATGATCCTTCGCTCCAGCAACTGAAAATGTGCTTTTGAATCAAGTAGTATTAGAGGTAGCAGATACGATTCAAAGAAGATGGCTTCCTCAAAATTTACAACTCCTACAATTTGAAGGCGTTGGCTGACCAGGATGTTTGAGCGCCGAATATCATCACAACAGATGGTAAACGCCCGAAGATTTATGGAAGAAGGTGTAAAGTAATTCTCTCTAGCGAGCTTCTGAGAACTTGAAATAATCATGAAATATAGTATATACGTCGACAGCCATCCGCAGAATCGACGGCATGGCTCATTTGGTGTGTAAAATGCTTTACATCATACTGGTTAATGTATTTGATCATGATAAAAGGACCGAGGCCGAGACTCTTGAAGTTTTCCTCTTCGGTTCTCCAGTGCAGAGTAAATTGCACGGGAATTGTTGTATGCTGTTGAATATATCTAATCATTTCGACTTTATTGCCCAGGGGTGCACCGTGTCCTTATCCAGAGGAAACATTGTAGCACTGGGCTTGGGAAGTCAAATGCTTGCAGAACCGCCATCCTCAAACTTCATTCTGAAGGAGCATTGAACGCCCCAGCTTTTGGATCAAAGAGCTCTACAGAATTTCCTCTTCGATGTTCATGATTCATCCATAGCCATCGAAGTCACTTCTTAGAGCAATGCGTGTATCCAAGCGTCTTAAATGGCTTGACTCTGCTCCTATACGAAATCGTCGAAGCACCTACGAGCCCGTATCTCTAAATTTGTGGATGAGATAGAAACGAACACAGAAACTTCAGGTGCTTGGTTATTACGACAATCAACGCCATTTAAGTGGTCAACACACCGACTTCTAGGTTGTGGTTCGCTTCGTGGTCGAGCAAATCAGGCAGAAACCCCGGAATCTAGGCAGCAACTCTGATGACTCACCTATCATGTGAGCGGGCGGCTCAAATGGGCGGTGAGATATTCTGCCCTTTCCGATAAGCAGTGGCCATGGTTGATTTGCCATTTCTTGACATGAAATCGTTCCATCCTGCTTGACTCGACGAGCGAGATGTTTGCTCGAACATTGACTCGATAGTCTGACACTTTCTTTGGGCTGACAAGATTCATTCGCTTTTGTTCAACCTGTTTACCGATCATGGCATCTCCTGGCGCAAACGATGCGCCAGTGGTGGATGAGGCGAGTCGTCTACAGGAGCTAAATGCAGATGTTCGGAACCAGGATGACCTGGAAAGGGATATTACTCGACAGGTATCGCTGACCTTGACTGATCAAATGCCATTCAGTTCACCTGGCGCTTACTTTTCGAAAGGCAGACAAGATTCTAGCGGAAAAGGCCGAGGAAAACGACGCAAAAAGACTCGAGAAGGTTTTGGCCGATAAAGAGTGAGACTCGATACCTCAGGAACCCATATTGGATATTATATGGCACATACTAACTACTATCTTTTAGAAAAGTGGACGCCCACATTAGACAAGCCCGCCAACGCCTCACCCAACATGTCAACGCCAGCACTCGGCATCGCCTCGAAAACGAACTTAGGAAACATGAGTCTCGCCGAACAGATTTGCTCAAGGATGTGAAGGATATCACGGATCGTATCGATGAGCGCCGGAAATCCAAGGAGAATGGGGCAAGCAGTCATGGCCCAGGCAGGTTGCCAAACGAGACGAGGCGCGATTATCTTC
Source organism: Penicillium pancosmium (assembly GCA_031761475.1). NCBI lineage: Eukaryota > Fungi > Ascomycota > Eurotiomycetes > Eurotiales > Aspergillaceae > Penicillium > Penicillium pancosmium. The sequence goes on along the minus strand of JAVMSB010000049.1, from coordinate 135,703 downwards.
TTCGGACCGGCAAGATCACGCCTTTCGAGCTGATGACTGCCGCCGGTCCCGATGGCCAGCCTTCTACATTGCAGGATGCCCTTATCGATGTCGAGGATCAGCATGATGAGCAGGAAGAACAAAAGAAGGCGGAGCTCGAGCCGGAGGCACACCGGTTTCTTCATCGACCTGGGCTGGATTTTGACCAAACCAGTGAAAGCAGCCGGACAGAAAGCAGTGGGAAGCGCAGAAAGCTGGGAAAGAAAATTACCAAGAAGGCGTCTAGGACCCGATCGAGTTCAGTAGACTCCTCGGCGAGCTACGTCGCTTCGGAAGATGATAGTGCCATTTCCGAAGAGGAAGAATTCATGCCAGATACAATCCCCGAAGCCACATCTACCCGGAAGCGCAAGAAGGACAATGCGGGGACCGAACTTGAAGATCTGAGCGGGGTAGATGACGGTAACGAAAGGCTCTATCAAAAACGCCTTCTGGACTGGACGACTCGACGGAGTGCTGCTCGCCGGCGGGCTCAAGGGGATGATGATATAGATATAGATGATGATGGCCGAGGCGAATGGCTCAAACCGCATCCATCGGAGCCGGATATGGAGCTTCCAAATGGACTGCGAGTTCCCGGTGATATCAGTCGCTTCCTCTTCTCCTATCAGCGAACCGGTGTCCAGTGGCTCTGGGAGCTGCACCAGCAAGCGGTTGGCGGTATCATCGGAGATGAGATGGGCTTAGGAAAGACAATCCAAGCTATTTCATATCTCGCGTCGTTGCATCACAGCGGCATGCTCACAAAGCCTGCCATTGTCGTGTGTCCCGCAACCCTCATGAAGCAATGGGTTAATGAGTTTCACCGCTGGTGGCCGCCATTCCGGGTTTCCATTCTGCACTCTTCGGGTAGCGGCATGATCAACGTGAGGAAGGAAAGCAGTCGCGAAGATGCTCTCACGTCTCAATTGATGGGAACCTACGGTGAAAAGCGATTAACGCAGGGTCAGAAAGCGGCCAAGAAAATCATCGACCGTGTCAATCGGGACGGCCATGTTTTAGTAACCACCTACTCCGGCCTTCAGTCATATGCTGATGCTCTAGTGGACGTCGAATGGAGTTGTGCCATTCTCGACGAGGGCCACAAAATTCGGAACCCGGATGCTGGTATTACTTTCAGTTGCAAGGAGCTTCGTACCCCCCACCGTATAATTCTCTCAGGAACCCCCATGCAAAACAGCTTGGTTGACCTTTGGTCTCTCTTTGACTTTGTTTTTCCAATGCGTCTGGGAAATCTGGTCAATTTCAAGAATTCCTTTGAGATCCCCATCCGACAAGGTGGGTACGCATCGGCGACAAATTTGCAGGTTCAGACTGCCGCCAAGTGTGCAGAAACCTTGAAGAGTGCTATCAGTCCTTACCTTCTTCAACGCTTCAAGGCCGATGTGACTGCCGACCTTCCCCAGAAAACCGAGCAAGTCATATTCTGCAAACTCACCGAAACCCAGCGTACCATCTACAAGCGGTTTCTCGGCTCCGATGATATGCAGTCTATTATTAGAGGGAAGAGGAATTCACTTTTTGGAATCGATATCCTTAGGAAGATTTGCAACCATCCTGACCTGGTTGATCATGCTTTGCGATCTCATGAGGCAGAATACGGCAAGGGAGAGCTTTCTGGAAAGATGCAAGTCCTGAAAGGGCTACTTGAGGTGTGGAAGGATACTGGACACAAGACATTGCTTTTCGCGCAGACACGTCAGATGCTGGATATCATCCAAAAGTTTCTCGGTATCTTAGGAGGATTCAACTTTCGTCGAATGGACGGCAGTACTCCGATCAAAGACCGCCAAAACATGGTTGATGAATTCAACAAAAGCCCAGATCTCCATGTCTTCCTCCTCACTACCAGAGTGGGTGGCATTGGTGTAAATCTGACAGGAGCCGATCGTGTCATTATTTACGACCCTGACTGGAATCCGTCCACTGATATGCAAGCTCGCGAACGCGCTTGGCGACTTGGTCAGAAACGCGATGTTACCATCTTCCGTCTCATGACCAAAGGCACGATCGAGGAAAAGATCTATCATCGGCAGATCTTTAAGCAATTTTTGACCAATAAAATTACTCGTGATCCGCAGCAACGAGAGGGATTCCAGCTCAGCGACCTCTACGACTTGTTCACATTGGGAGACGAAAACGATAAAGAATTAGAAACAGTGAAGCTCTTCAAAAACGCTGAAGTGGCCTACCAGGAGGAAGAAGCTTCTACAACAAATGGCGAAGGTTCGAAAAAGTCACCCCTGGTCAAAACGGAAGATGTCAGTACCGTTAAAGGGGTTGCCAATGTGGAAGAGTTCAAAACCAAAGACGAAAACATCGACGAGAACGGCAATGTCAAAACTGCCGAGGACCGCATCATGCATGGCATTTTCTCACGATCAGGTGTTCATGCCGCGGTCGAGCATGACAATATTGTGAACGGAAAGCGTGCTATTCGTTCGGATCCCAAAATCATTGAGGCAGAAGCTCGCAAGGTCGCTGCAGAAGCTGCAGCAGAACTCCGCCGGGCTGAAGAGACCGCCCGTTCTACTCCAATCGGTATCCCAACCTGGACAGGCCAGTTTGGTATGGGAGGTCGATCCGATTTCGCAAGTGGCAGCTCAGCGCGCCCGGCAGGCGCCGGTCCTTCATCTGCAAGCCTTCTCGGCAGGCTTAACCCTGCGGCATCTGTTGATGGCGGCTCCAGTCCTGCAGGGTCATCCCGAATGCCCCGTGGAAAGGATTTCATACCGATGATCCGAGATTTCTTGCTTTCTCGTCGCGGTCCTGTTCCCACACAGACCATCATTGAAAAGTTTAATCATTTTTGCCCGAATGATCAGCGTGTGCGCGAGTTTCAAGAGACGCTGAATATTGTGGCTGGGTTGAGCAAAGACCGAGCCGGCCGTGGTGTTTGGACTTTGAAGCCAGAGTTCTCCAGGAATACTGGCAGAGGGTGAACTACTCAGTTCGATTGCATGGCTTGGAAAATCAAGCTTTAGAATTTGACTCGGAGATTGGCGGTTTGAAAGAATGCATGCATGTACGATACAGAAAACTCACGACGTGATGTCCGGAACTACGATCAACGAAAAAAGAGTACCATGTCATATAGGTACAGATTGTACATCAGTTAAATTCAAACAGTGTAGCAGTAGCACCAGATAACTACTACAATTGCCGAGAAGTTGTGCGAACTACTAGTAAGATCTTCACAGATCTAACTGTCAGTCCTCTGCCAGTCTTCCCTGTGGTCTAAAATGATTGATTAGGAATCGATTTTCTTCAGAATCTGCCCCGTGGACTCCGACTCTCACTTCTTTTCCCTGTTCTTCGATTCCTACCTCATTTAGTTCCCATTTCAAGGCAGCCTCGGAATATTTCTAAGGGTCAGTGGGGCGGAACAGCGGTTGCATGAGAACATTGTGGATATTTTATCATCAAAATCGATGGGATGGTTCAGGGGTTCACGCCAAGATGCTCAAGTTCCCATGGAAATCCCCTTTTTGCTGTAACCGAAGAGATTGAAAAACACTCGCAAGACACCTGGACAGTTGAGAAAAATGAAACTGTCTCGGCTTTTTCAAGTTGCCGGAGATAATGAGCTTTCAACTTGGAGTCATATCTTTCGCTTTGATCGCCGTTGCCCCTCACAACTAGCACCGATCTAGAGAATTAAAGTGTGGCTTTAAAATAGTAAGAGCGTTGAATGAATAGATCAAATCGAGCATCACCCGGGAGACCACGGCACAGCACATCCAACCCCTGCGTTGTCTCGGATTTCAACTCGGTTCCACGAGTGCCGGCGGGGAAGATCTTCAGTCTATATCCACCCTGACTGGTGAGCCCTGAGACCCTAGTGAGGACCTGCAGCTGCGGTGGATCAGCGGGGCGAATTTCCCTCACACGCTGACATCAGAGATGTAGAGCAGTGTCTCTCTTGACTAAACAATCTGAGTCTTCAAGTTGTCTGAAGTGAAAGTGAAAGAACCGCCCGAGATAGACACTGGATAGCTAAGATTAAGATTGTCCCATCATCCCGATAGCTATACAAACCTGATATGTACCACTCCGCACCAATCCAAGGCACAACCAACCTTTCAACACCATTGACCCAAGGCTCGGGTCGCAGATCGACGTGGGGGTAAGGCTCAATGGTTAAATCGGGTCGGCATTCGCTCAGAAAGTGGCGCATTCACCAAAGGCACCGAAAAAACTATAGATTGTCCCAGCATAAATAGAACGTCATGCCCCCGCCATTCGCACTCAAAAAATAAAATATCATTCTCAAAGAACACACTTACGATACTCCTCACCTCGTCTCTACGCTCATCTTCCAATCCTCATCCCCTCTCTTCCAACCTATATCCATCCCACAATGAAGTTCGTCACCAGCCTCGCCCTCTTGGCCACCGCCACCGTGGTCTCCGCTAGCCCTGTCCAAAAGATCTTCAATCTGGTCACCTCCGGAGCTTCAGACGCTAGCAACAATGGTCTCTACCTTTCCACCGAGCACGTGGACCCCTTGAACAGCAAGGCCATTTTCCGGGAAAAGACCGACGCGGCTGACTTCTACGTTGTTAACGGCACTGTCCGCTACGATGCGCCGAACGGTGCGCCTTTCGCTATCGCTCTGGTTTCCGGAAACGATCTTCAGGGCGATGTGGAGATCAGCGTTAGCCCTACAACTGGCAGTGAGGGATTTAGCTTGACGAACGAGAAGGAATTGCAGACTTCTAACAAGGATTTCGGTGGCTGGTTGGGTAAGTCAATTCTTTCGTTCTATATGACTGGCTCAAGACCTGGATGATGAAAAGCATACTGACGGTTAATTTCTATAGTTTGTGCCGGTGATGACGATCTCCAGGGCCTGTTCTACGAGAACAGCAGTGCCGGAGACGATGTCCCGGAAGGCTGTGATGCTGTGCAGCTGGATGTCGTTTACAAGACCTCTTCCTAGAGATCTGTTTATATGAACTGAAATCTTCATTTTGGGTTGGATCTTGGCGGAGTTGGACTTTTTCTCACTTGTACATTCTTTTTTTCAAACTATCTGGGCTTAGAGTGTTGGATAGATGAGCGTTCTCTCAATTTATTGGGGCGATTTTGCCACTTGTTTTATAATGTGGGGTAGCCTTTGTAACTAAGGTCTTCGCCGTTGTTTTCTGTAGAACAGCTAAAATTGCGAGGAGTTTCACATAATTTAATTCTGAAATCAAGGTCGTGTCAAAGAAACATCTTCGGGATAAAGAGTTGCGAACTTCAACTAGTACACCGAATTTCATTCCTAGACAAGCACATCCAAACCCACGTAACCGAAAGATTAACGAATATCACTAGAAATCTGTCGATTTTGACAACGTTTCCCACTCATCGATTTCTTGCAGGGTAGCTTTGCACTTTTTGCGAATGACTTCAATAGCATCAGACCCCAGGGGCAATGAACTCGGCCATGTCTTCACCACAGCTCCAGCCTCCCCCTTAACAACATCAATGATGATGTTGACGCCTTTCTTTGGATCCCCAAGCTGTTTTCCGTTCAAGTCCGCAAATGCCTTGTCCATATTTTCCGATAGTTCGCGATAGTCCTCAATCCCTCCTTCGACAGACTTGGAGTTCTGCCAAGACAAAAAGTCGGTCTTGAAGGTGCCCGGTTCAATGAGAAGCGTCTTCAATCCCATTGGTGCTACCTCTTTAGAGAGGGAATCGACGGCATCTGATATGAATGTTAACTGGAATGACCCTGCAGCATATTGGTGTCTCATCCAAATCACATACAATGAATCGCAGCCTTGGAAGCAGCATATGCTCCGACAGTTGGAGCACCATCCCACGCGACCATAGATCCAATGAAGACGATGTCTCCAGACTTTCTTCTTCTCATATGTGGCAAAAACGATCGGGTGGTGTTCAGTGTTCCGAAAACATTTGTGTTAAACTGTTTGAACCATTGATCGTGGCTAGAAAGGGAGGGATAACAATTTTAGATCCGAAGAAGAAGCATGGGGAAAATGAGACATATCATACCTGGTTTCCTCAATCGTACCAAATTGGACATATCCGGCGTTGTTGACGAGGACATCAATCCTACCATAGATTGCGATTGCCTCCTCGGCCCTACGGTTTAGCTCCTCCTGGGGCGCGGTCACGTCCAGCTGTAAGGTGGCGGCCCCGAGTTCTTTCAGAGAAGAAATTCGGTCTAACTGTCGCGCTGTGGCAATAACTTTATCCCCACGACCTAGCACGGCTCTGGCAAGCTCATTACCTAGACCGGAAGAGGTTCCTGTGATGAGCCAGACTCGAGACATAGTATCGATCGGAAATTTTAATTTGTGAGGAAAATAAATAGAGAACTGTGATGATAATAGGCGTCTGAGTCCGAAAGGAAATAGTTCCTATTTATGTTGAAGATATACTGCTGAATAAGTTGTTTCGCTCGGGGCTCACCCGAGAAGTCTCGGGACTGCCGTCGGATTTCGGAGCTCCATACACCAAAGCAGAGTACGGCCTTGCGCTGCAGTCAGCCACAAGAACTTTCCTGCATATGATAGGACGCTCTTCAATCACAGAAAATATGATCTTCTTGGATATTTTGTGTGGGGACATAGCAGTAAAGAGGTCGCAAAAACAGATGTTGACATTTGCCCCCATATCGAGCAGCAACTCGACAACCTTGAGATGCCCCGCTTTGGTAGCAACATGAAGAGGTGTGAGACCTTTACCCCAAGGTCTTACATTGTTATACATAGCGTTTTGTTAGAGAACCTATCGACACTGGCTACCTTGGAGACATGCTGAATCTCCATATATCCAGTTTGATTACTAGGCTCGGAATAGTTGCGACCCGTGACATAATTATGCTAGAATTACTTGTAAAGTCTTCAGAAAAGTCGCTTGCTAGCTTGCGGAAACATCATTTTCATGGAATAATCCAGTAGAAGGTCACCCGGAAGAAGCCGCCACAATTCCACTGTTTTCAAACATGTCACGTCAATAGATATGGCGCTGGAGCATATATGGAAGATTTTTTCTAAATAAAACTATCTTTCTTCGTCCTCCGGCACCTGTCTCCAACCTCCAATCATTGCTAGACCCTTGAAATCAGTTAATCTGTAACGTACCTCCTCCAACTCAAGCTTACAGAGACTTTACTAATGTTGGAATCAATCTAATACTATCCACCAGCCATCGACCTTGTCAAAATGTGCGAATCTTCTTGTCTTCTTAATGGGGATGCTTTGGCCTCTTTCACGGAAGAACATAGGAGCCCACATCCCAACCCAGTAGATCGAAAAGATGACACACTGGCTGTTTTATCTAGCTCAAGTGATACCGTCAAAGCCTCAGAATCAGCCTCTCTTTCACGAGAGACAAAAGCTCCGAAAAAAATAGTGCTGGAACAAACAACGGTGTTCAGAGATTTCCCCGCAGATATATCTCCCTCCAAGTCTTTCTACCAAGGAAACAAAAGAAAACGAGCGGAGGTGCCAAGTGTCGGCACATCTGGTAAATTGTCAGAGACTGTCGCAGAGAATTTCGCGAATTGTATGCGCCAGGTGCCCAAGATATTCGAGCCCATGCCAAGTGCTGCCACTGTTATGGCTTGCCCACTCCCCCAGATCCAGCACCAGGGACTGCAACCTAATGCCGAGAAACTTGTGTACCCAATCGGATACTACGGTCAGATCTACGACCCTGATGACATTAATGAGGTCCAGAATCTCTACAAAGACAGACTTGCTGTTAGAGAACAGATTGACTGGGAGTGTCGTCGAATTGGGCTGCGACTGATGCGTCTACGAGAACTACAGGCGCTCAGACGACATGTCGATGGTGGGCCATCTGAATGCTCCTCTGTATCTTCTAGGGCCTCCTCCAAGGAAGATGATATCTATGGCTCACTCTGGAACTGGAAAAACAGTGATAATGACCTGCTGGAGGAAATTCGGGACCTGAAGCTGAAGTGTTAGGAGGATGAGGAAGGCCTATGAAGAACCGTGGTTTTCAATTTTCTTATTTTAACGGTTGCCTGGAGAAATATTGAGGAATCGGACTCTCATGCAGTACACCTAAATTGAAAATGCTATTTTGATAATTTATGAATGATAATCTTCTCTGTGGTGGATACAAATATCAAGTTCGAGATTGACATCAACATCTCCTTCCGTAGCATTACGCAGGAAACTCCAATTATAGAGCTGCCGCCACAAGTGCCGCAGCTGCACCGCCCAAAGCGATCCCAGGACCTGCGGTAATACGGGGCATGCCACCCGTGCTGGTTGAGGCCGACCCGCTAGCAGTCTGTGATGCAGTGTCCCCAGAGTTGGTGGCCTTGGAAGAGTCATCAGTCTTCGTAGCAGAAGAACCAGTCGCGGCTCTAGTGGCACCGGCAGTAATTGCTACTCCCTCTGAACTCAAGTATCCCTTGCCCAAAGTCGTCGTGTACGCAGCCACAGCAGTGCCAGTGGTCGGCATCATACCGGTACAGATAGTAGAGATAGTACCCATAGAGCAAATCACCGTGTCACGTCTGCTCGAGCGAAAATCGTCAGCATATGGGCCCACTGGGCTCGATTTCTCTATGGTAGCACGTACCGGTCATAAGGAGTATTCAACGCGTATTCAATCGATGTAGGTCCCGCAGTATATAGCAATCCCGCGCGGAATGCACAGTGGTCGATATCAACGGTCTTGGCGCAATTGATACTATAGGTGGTGGTATCGTCATCCTATATCAGGTCTTGTTAATTAATCTCAAGAATTTGGATTCGGTCAATACGAACCACTGCGATAATTGAGCCCACAAGTGGCTGTGGATTTTCATTGCCGATCAGGAACAGCGATACAACGGAACTCTCCGATACCGCCGCAAGTCCCAGGGTCGCCAATGTCAGGAAAGTCTTGAAACCCATTGCAATCAGTTTGGAAGAGATTATTTGACTTCGAACTTGACGAGGAATGTTTTTCTTTCTTCTCGCGAGGCTCAAGGGGTAAAACATCTTGGCGAAAGTATGGCGGTAGAGTCCAATCAAGCCTGATCAGGAATAGCGGTCGCCCCCAACTGGGTGGAGAATAAATTGTTTGAGTAAAGATAGGCAAATGCATATGCAGTGAATGCTTCAAGTGCTGAGTTCCAATTATCCGCAGGGAAAAAAATCATTATCTCTTGATCCTCTGAAAGTTGGCGATGTTGGGCTTCCGATAATGAACCGCCAAAAATTGTGCCTGGCGATGCCACTGCAGCGAATGAATAGCAACCAACAATAGACAAATAGTTGAAACACAAATTTGGGATAACTAAATCTTGCTCTAATAATACTATCTATCATTACAATGATTTATTCAATGTTTACCGCGGATGACTAATGCTTTTCCTTGACTTTGGGTCGCCCAACTGTGGTGAGATCATAGACTTGGGCCAAGAAATTTCGTTACTAGTAGATATTCCCCCATCTGACCTTTGAACATTCGCAAGTCATCTCCCATATTCTCATCAAAGAATAAATCATTACAAAGCCTTATATCTTAGTCATGGAAAGAACGCAGAGCTTCCATGGCCATCCTCTCGGTGCAGTCGGCTGGGTCGCTCGTGCGGTGCAAACGATCAGTTCGATCATCGTCCTGGGAATCACGGCTTGGGCTGTTACAGATACAAAATCACTCACCGTCATCTTTACTCTGGTCACTGTATGTTGCTCAAAATATCAAATTTGCATCTCTAACAACATTCAGTCGGTCATAAGCATATTCGCTGTCGCTTGCTCTACTTTTACAAGCTGCATGAGCAGAAATCACAGATGGCATGCCTTGGTACTAATAGTGACCGACGGAATACTTTCATATCTGTGAGTGCTTCACAAAAGCAGTATACCCCTTGCCATGCTGATTTTTTACTAGATGGCTCACTTCATTTATCTTTTTGGCGCTTGATTTCAATCGAATCAGTTGCCGTGTTAATCGCTGGAATGGACAGGCGGTTTGTAGTCGGAAATACACCGCCGAAGCATTCAGCTTCATTGCATTGTATGTATCAACCCTTAAGACACACTATTACTATTATGTCGGATTGGCTAATTATGAGGGCAGTTTCATGACACTATTGGGCTTGCTTCTCGAGATTCTTTATGTTTACTATGCAAAGCCGAGAGCCGTGCGATCCAAAGAGCAGACGGAGCAGAATCTAGCCCAGAATTTGAACGAGGCCGGTTTGACATGATTGGAGTGTTGAAATACTTTCCTGGCAGTTTTGCCATGCTTCCACGGTGGGAAGAGACAGATGGCTTGCCAGGATAGCCCTGTATCAAACGCCCTTAAATGCGATTATTCTTTCTTATCATTAAAGTATTATCCAGACACTGGTCAGTTTTTAGGGCCAGCATTCCCATGGATAAAGCAAGTTGGTCCGGTTCTTTCATAAGCTTTTCTCCGATGATTCTGTCACTCGCTAAGCAAGTCTGGTTGAAAATTTGTTCGGGATAGTTGCCGACCAGAATGCTACCTGTCTGATGCACACCCAATGATCTCAGTAGTCGACTTAACAAATCGATGGCCATATCAATCCCTTGCAGAGAGAACTTCGTAAGCATGTGGATAACCGGGCGAGGGATAGGGCCGACGAGGTCTGGTCTATTCTCCAGCGCCATCCCTTGAGAGAACAAGATAGAAAGCTTGTTGTGTAGTTTGGAAAGATTTGATATTTGAGTCGCGAGCGCTCCAATTAAGAGCTTCTTCTGAATAATATCAATTGTTTTTCCTGCAAGTATGTCGCGCACTCGCGCCACCAGACCGGGGCAAAGAGTTATTTCATGGAAAGCAAACTCCACTAGATCACCAAGCTCACTCCCTTTTCCACGTTCATTCTCTTGTTTCATCGATTGTATAATCACAGCCCTCCAAGCAGGCTCCGCCAAAAAGCATGGCTTGCCTCGAAGTAGAGAGTCTGCCACAAGAAAGGCGCGGAAGGAGATCAGCAATGTCCTGCCGACTCCATCGCGGTGCGCTTCGGGTCCTCGATGTTGGAAAAGAGCCGCAATTCCACTAGAATGTGCCAGCCAGGATTGCTCAAATGATCCATCTATCATTTCACAAATCCCCAATAGTACCGCAGCACCCAAAGTTTGGTCCGATTTGACAGTCCTTGGGTTCTGTATCGACTGTATCAAAGTTCGTATTCCTCGAATGTACATCGCACGCCCGAGATCGACTTGTTGGCTGTCATTGTCCCTTTGACCTCTATTCACTGTGCATAATGTAGAAGCAGCCCACACGAGGGCATTCGTCGGAGTATCGCTCTGCTGGCGCATGAATTCCATAAAATTTACTTCCATTCGGGTACTCCATGAGTAGTAGAGGCCCGGGAAATTGACGTCGACAAAATCACCGAATAGCTCCTTTTGTTGTATACACATTGACCTTTGAACAAGACTAGGCGCTATGCATTCATCGATACTCGAAGCAACCTCCTTGTTGCTGGCGCTGCGGCTTTCGACGCCATCATTTCGTAATATTTTCCTTGGCTGAGATTGAGGAGCACTTTGTCGATCGTCCTGGGTAATGGAGAAATGGCAGAATCTCGTTGGTTTTTCATAGCCGGGGCATTGCAGACCGCGGATCTCGCAGCGTTTGCAGAGGGGTCGTCTTTCGTCGCACTTGGTTAGTGTTAGCGGCTGAGAAGTCCAGATATCCATCCCCGAGTGGTCTTCACCTTAATCCTTCGCCGTACACAATACTGGCAGCCCTTACTGTGAGGCACGCCCACCATGACCGGGAAAGTTAGGAAGAAGATAAGTGCAATAGAGCACGTTCTCCGTTTGGTCCCACGCCAAGACGCCGCTCCCCGCAATCGTCGTGATGCCAAGCTTCATTGGCTCTTTGGTTATCATCCTTGAAGTGTCATGCAGGCAGCCCCATACGACGATGCGAAGTTGATTGGTGGAGATAGACTTGTGTGATCAAAAAGGGCATGAAGGATTAGAACAAACAATTCCAAACGCGTGAGTCGCTTCTAAAATCCTGCAAAGCTAATTTGTCCATTCGGGAAATTTAAATGAGAGCCATGTTCACGTGCCGTTGGTGGTAGTATAACTATCATTTTTATTCAACATTCAAAATAGTGCTTTTTTTAAGAAAAATAAAATTGTAGGACTTTCCCACAGGCTGCAAACAATATTACTTCCCATAAAATTTGATTCCGTCGAGGATAGTACTTGCTTACATATTAATCTCCCAACTTGCTGCTCGATAGCCTTTTATACCATCTCCCAAGTTTTCTCAAATCAGACAACATGTCTGGTTCTCCTGAGGGTATTTACGAGGCGGGGTCGTAGATCCCAAGACTCCTTTGCCGAACTTTACCTCCCCCTATTGGCATATATCGCCGCACAAGCATGCCAATCACCAATCGACCTGGCCGAAGGGTATTGTCGACGTGGTTATAATCGGGTCCGGTATTTCAGGCATGACTCTCGCACGCACACTTGTCAGGAGAAACTTGGGGCTCGATATCGTGCTCGTCGATTCGCGACAACTTTGTGCTGGAGCCACGGGTCGAAATGGCGGCCACATCAAAACGATGACTTTTGCGATGTGGGCGGAACGTAAGAAGATCTTCGGCCTTGAAGAAGCAATTCGAATCTCTCTATTTGAAGACAGTCACTTGGAAGCCATGGAAGCCGCAATGACCGAAGACGGTATTGACGCGGATTTAGTATTGACCGAGGGGGTGGAAGCATATTATGATCGACCAACCTTTGATCGAGCCGTGAAAGCCCTCGAAGAAATGCGAGTGCATATTCCCCGACTGGCGGCCAAACACAAAGTATACACCGATCTCGCCCTACTGCAGAGCGAAATGAAACTGTCGTCGCGCTGCGTGGGTGCTATTGGTGTTCCATCAGCATCGGTATGGCCGTATAAGTGGATCACCGGCGTTCTAGGATGCCTCATCGATACCCAAAACATCAACGTTCAGACAAACACAACAGTCACTTCTATTCTGGACGTTGAAACTCCTGAATACGCTGTTGTCCGCACCGACCGGGGGAAACTGAAAGCCAGAAACGTGATCCATGCCGAGAATGCATGGGTTGGTCATCTCATTCCGGAACTCCGACCATTCGTCTCCCCAGTTCGAGTCAATGTAGTGCACTTTGGAGCTCTATCAAATGGTTCGAATTTGAGCGTTTCCGATAAATCACCGTTCAAATTGGATAGCAAATATTCTCTCTGGCTACGATACGGCGAAAAGGATTACGATTATCTCATTCAGCGCAATGATGGAGGCCTTGTTGTCGGACGGGCATGTACTGGGCGCAAAACAACAGCTGATGATAGCATAACGGACATCGCACCAATGCAGCATCTGCGCGGATTTGCCGAAGAAGCTCTTGCATCTGCACCTGCGGGTTCATCTTCTCATATCGATCGACAGTGGTCTGGAATCGTGGCATTTACTCAGGACGGTGTTCCATTTGCGGGTCGCCTGCCTTTTGCCGGGCGTAAACATCAGTGGGTTTGTGGTGCTTTCCACGCTACTGGGATGGTCAAAGCCTTTAGAACATCACAGGCCATTGCTGCAATGGTTCTCGGTGACTGTTTGAGTAGCGATTTCCCTCCCTCTTTCCTGGTTACGGAGGAGAGAATTCGCGGCCTCCAAAAGTCTCTAGAGGTGGGATGTTACCCAATCCATGTACGAAGGCCAAATCTTTGAGAACAGAAAGTTTTCCTATCAAAGCTTTTCTATGGAGTAGTACTGAATTAAATAGTAATGCAGTCACTATAGATAGTTCTGTCTATTCAAGAAGTTCGGATTGAACTTCGATAATAACCTAGATGCACTGAGTCTCAGGGGCTTTTTTAGCCAGAAGAGACCTTAAGAAAACTGTAGTAAATGACATGTGAATTTTACGTTAATGAGTTCGCTGATTCTTAGTCTAAGCACAAATTTTTATAGCACTATCGGCTACGGCTATCGCCTATTTTTTTATACTTTGAAGTCACCATGTGGCAGTTGAGAGATCTAGATCTAACATGGCGTGATCCGAGTAGCGGCCCTCGCCGCCAACTGTCACCCCAACAAGAATTCAGCGGCAGCGGAAAACAAATGAGAGTCGAGTCCAAAGATTTTATATTTAAACCTTCCGGTGAAAAGGTCTATATTCGTAATCACTGCAAGATTTTGCACCACGTTCAAGTTTAGGATATCTTACTAGTACCATACCCCGCAAACTGATACGAGAGAACCCTGAATGACGAATCTGACACGATTCGCAAAGCGAATGGCGAATCCCCAAGCATATGCTATCAAATCGTAGCAAAGGTTCCGGAGATTTAATATACTCAAGCCATCGCATTCGTGCTTTGACTCTCAATATTCGACATCCGCGGATAGTTTCTTCGCGGGGTTCTATGCTCATACGCCCGGATAACCGGCATGAGATGAGTGATGAATATCGAGTGCTTTCATGGTGTACTATTATATAAAGAATATACATTTCTCTTGCGTAGTGATACTCCAGTGCAGTAGTAGTCTCCACCATTCGACCATACTCCATCATGGCTCCCTCTCTTACTGAAACGACACCTGTCGTTCCCATTGCGGAAGACAGCAAAATCACCTTGAAAGGACTTGAAAGAACCCCCATCAAGCTCAGTGGAGCCCTGGACGCATTTGAGTCCTTCGATGTGACCCCAGTAATTGGACGGGAATTTCCGAACGCAAGCCTGAAAGACTTCCTACGAGCTCCAAACTCGGATGATTTACTCCGCGACCTTTCTGCTACCAGTCAGTTTTGAACACATTACAAAAGCTTATCTAAATTCAAAAACTAACATTACTGCCATCAAAGTCTCTCAAAGAGGCGTCGTCTTCTTCCGCAAGCAAGATGGTCTAGATGATAATCTGCAAAAGGAGCTCGTCCAACGTCTCGGCGAACTCTCAGGAAAACCCAAGACCTCCGGCTTGCACATCCACCCTGTTGCCAACTCAGGTCGTGATGGCAGCGTCGCGGACGATGAGATAAGCGTTATTAGCTCTGAGCAGCGGAAGACGCTATACTTTGAACGTAATGCCCGCAAGCAAACTGCCCGACGGGAATGGCATAGTGATATCACCTTCGAGCCTATCCCCAGTGACTATACACTTCTGCGTCTGACTGAGCTCCCAAAGACCGGTGGTGGTAAGTGACTTGCCTTTAGCCCCTCGTTCTCCCCTTAAAATACTCACAAAATTATGTAGATACGCTCTGGGCATCCGGATACGAAGTCTACGACCGCCTCTCAGAGCCCTATCAGAAATTCCTAGAAGGACTCACAGCCACATACGCCCAGCCCAGATTCAACCAGGTAGCCGACAGAAATAACTTCAAAATCCACCCGGGTCCACGAGGCGCGCCAGAAAATGTCGGCGAAGAGCTACGCGCCGAACACCCTGTTATCCGGACGAATCCTGTAACGGGGTGGAAGAGTGTTTTTGCCGTGGGATCTCATGTTCAGAAGGTCAACGGCGTGACTGAGGAGGAAAGTAACCATCTTCTTAACTGGTTTGTTAATCTCATTGTTGAGAACCATGACTTGCAAGTTCGTTTGCGTTGGCAGAATCCCAATGATCTTGGTAAGTCGTCCTCCCCCGCACGGTTTTGATGTTAGTACTCTTTCTAATTCACGATTAGCTATTTGGGATAACCGATCTGTTTATCATGCAGCAACCTGGGATTATGAAGATATTGGTCCTCGTAGGGGTCATCGGGCTGTTGGTTTGGGCGAGCGGCCGTATCTGGACCCCAAGAGCACAAGCAGACGGGAGGCACTGGCTCGGGAAGCAGTTGACAATGCTGCATAGTGTCAAATAGGAGATGAAAGCTATCTAAGTAGCAGGATCCAGCTCATCCATCTTCACTAAGATTCTCTCAGGCTTGTAACAGCTCACTGTCCATTTACAAAGTATTTTTTCTTCTTTTCTGCCACCAACTCGTAAACTATAGACATCGAACAGTTACAACAAACGATTCCCCACAAACTACTATACCAATTAAATCCAACCAACAAAAACAATAATGATATTGATATCGATATTTGCTGTTGAAGCCGACAAAAGCCGCATGCGACTATGGACACAAGAATGCAAGTATGTAAGGAATGCAAACCATGACATGTTCAAGCTGAAGATGAAGCTCAAACTCAAAGAATAGAGGCAGGGTTCAGTCTCGAGTCAGCGGTGTTTTTCTTCGCTTGCTCGAGAACCGGAACCCTGATCGCGCCGCCCTTATCACCCACAGGGGTGGGGTTCGGCGAGGGGCCTGGGGTGCGCTCGCCCTTGTTCTGGCGCTGGATAAGGCCGTTGGTGATTCCGAGGACGGAGTCGACGATGACAGCATCGATGCCTTCCGCGACTTGGTACTATATTTGAAAAAATATCATTAGTCGCTGATTTCATTTCTGAATGGGGACTGTGGTAAGAACTCACGTCAACGTTGACACCGTCGTTGTTCAGCATGCCGTAGGAGACGCAGACGAGACCGGACTCCTTGACGATGCGGACTAAACGGGGGCAAAGGACTAGAGGTTCGGCTTGGGAGACGATGCCGAGAAGGTTCCAGCGTGATGCGAATCGAACGGCCTCTTGAAGACTGCTGGCTCGGATATCACCGACAGGTGAAGCACCGGCATCAGTCAGGAAGAGAACTGGGATGGAAGGCTGCTTGAAGGACAAGATGAGACAGATGTCGGGGTTGAAGCTGGAAAACAGAATGTCGCGGTTCTGGCCCATGTCGTAGACTTTGGTGAGAACGGTGTCGACAAACGAGTTCAGTTCGACGGCGTATGTGTCCATCTCTTCTTCCTCACTCTCGTGAAGCATGGGATATTCTGGCGACCTTGGTTAGATCGTCGAAATGTAGCTGTTCTTTGAATGGCGGTTAAGACTCACTCAGTTCAATGTTAAACCCAACAGGTGTGGGGATCTTCTTGAAAAGTTCTTCCAGTGTCGCGAAAGGTGCCTGGATATGCTCGCCACGGGTGTTTCCCTTGAAACCCTTCTTTTTGAAATCACGAGTGTGCTTGATCTTCTCAGTCAATTCAGCCGGGTCGTATAGGGACCCACCGACGGACATCGATCGCTGTCGAGGAGGAATACTGGAATCTCTATTGGCATCCACGCTCTCGGGCAAGGCATTGCGGTGTCTTCCCTTGCCGAGCTCCAGGAATTGATCCAATGTCAAAGTATGTACTGGGGCATCGATGCCCGTTTCGCTGACCAAGAAATCATGGTAAATGACAGGGACGTGATCCTTGGTAAGTTGCACATCAAACTCGACGTAGGATGCGCCCAAGTTGGCCGCGGCGATGAAAGACTGAATGGTATTTTCACCCAGCTGGAGCGAATTGCGACTGGCCATGTTCTTACCAAGACCGCGGTGACCGATGACCATAGTTGAGCTCATGGAGCGCCAGTAGGTCTGGTTACCCTTGATCGACATGTTGGGATGCTGGAAAGGGGTGATGACCAAGAAGTTGAAGGTCACCGATCCGATCACGTCCAGGGTGTTCGCCGCCACGATGGGAACGGTGGAATCTCCCTTGAGGTTGATACGCTGCGATCCCACGGTCGGCTTAATGCTGGAAAGGAGTGCAACACCACGACCAACAACCTTCTCCTTGGATCCAGAGTAGGTAGGAACAAGGTCGAAAAGCAGACGCACTTTACTAGCATCAGTGGTGTGGAACACGATTGGCTCAGTGGAGATGTTGTCCTGCACGGGCAGATCAATGACCTCTGGCTCGCCATGAGCGCCACTGGCGGTAACCACCAGAGACAGTGCTGTGTCTAGCTGGGTCGCGTGCGCATTCTCCATGGGGATTCTATCAAGGTTGACGGTCTCCAAGGGCTTTCGCATGTCCATCGTTCCCAGACTGACCAAAATCATGGTCTCGTCGGTAAGATACCGATGTCCAAATGTCTTAATAGGTTCAGTATTTCGCAACCCAGGACTCCCGGCAGAGGTAGGCCCCGGGGCAATGGACCGTCGATCAGTCAGAGAAGACAGGGTGGGCGGAGAGCCCGACGGGGAAGGGGTATTGCTGGGAATCGATGGCGAAGGCTCCTGTTCGGGAATTGGGGCTCCAGGGCTGACTTCAGCTAAACACCGCGCGATCTCGAGGTGACCTCGTAGTGCGGCATGTTCTTTGGCCGTCCAGCCAGACGAATCAAAGCGCTCCAAGTCTGCTCCAGCGGCAACAAGCAGCTTGGCCACACCTAGCTGGCCATCAACACATGCAATGAAGAGAGGTGTCCAGCCATAAGTGTTCTCAGGTAACTCGGTATTGGCCTTTTGGTAGTCGGAGCCTTCCAGGATGATTTGTGCACATTCATCATGGCCAAAGCGGGCCGCGACATGCAGGGCTGTCTCGCCCTGTTCATCCTGGTAGTTGATATCAATACCGGCCTCCACCAGTAGCTGCACAATGTCGACAAAGTTCGCCTTGGTTGCAAGAGCAAGAACGGCGCTTGACTTGGAGACCTGCTTCCTGACCTGATCGGAATGCCCGTGGGTCTCTCTCCAGTTCTCAGCATCCAGCAGGCAGCGGGTGGTCTTCGGGTGACCACCAACCACACTCAGATGAAGGGGCGCCCAGCCATCCTCGTCCTGCCACAAAGGGCCATCGATGCCTTCTTTGACGTCAAACATGTTCCATGCCCGCAGGTGCTCAATGATGACTTCACAAACCACCTTGAAGCCATACTGGGCGGCATAGTGCAGTGGGGTACGTCCAGAGAGATCCTTTGTCATCAAAGACCCCCGTTGATCAGGGCGCAAATTATCAAGGAGATGTTGCAAGATAGCGACCGCCGAGTCATCGCGACCAAGCTGCTGGGGCATGTGCTCTTCCTTGACCACAGATCGAGGGGGTTGCAAGGTCGGAGGCGCAGCAGGAGTAATGTAACGAGATGTCTCCGGAGGGAAGTCGAGCACCATGGACGCGGCAGGCTCGGAGTCGCTCGTTGACTGTTCACGACCGACCGAAATAACGAGGCGGTGCAGACAGCTACGGCGATTGATGTCATCGTCCTCCTCCAGAGTGTCAACGCGACTCAGCAAAGCAGTCAGACTAGCCTTGGCACGGTGAAGAATGGCACGTTGGATGAGGGTCTTGAGAACCTTCATAAAGACACCTTCGCCTGCATCATCGGCGGCGTTCTTCAGAGTTTCAAGTAGCTCGAGAAGAACATGGGTATCATCTTTTCTCAACGAGTCATCCACTGCAGTCAGCACGGTAGTGGGCAGGTTCAAGTAGGGACGTGTAGGACCACGTTTCAGCGACAGAGAGGAGTGAGTAGAGCTGGAATCATCGAACAGCTTCTCCTCCGTTTTAGCGTTGTCAGTGATGATAGCCATCCAGGAGTTGATACGTTCCTGGGACTTGATAGCACGCGCGTTCGAGGCAAAGGGAACGGGGTCCACCTTGGTCTCGAGATAACGCTTTTGCGCCTGGGCCCCGACCTTCTTGTCAAGCTTCTTAGTGATCTTGACAAAACCGCGGCGATTGACCTCACCGTACCACTGTAAGCGGCGCAGGTGATAGCGGAGGTCCAACAGGGCTTCGCGCAAATCATGGCTCTCCTCGGCCTCCAATGGGTGATTACCCTCCATTGAATATCCATATCGATCCTCCAACAGTTTCAGGCGGCGGGCGTACTCGGCGCATTTCTTGTTGTAAAAGTAGTCGACGTCCTCAACATTTCGATCGAGAGAGTAAAAGAAACCTATACCGAACGAACCAGCCGAAGAAACGGCACAACGTGGTTAGATGGTTCTCGAGGGAGTGCAAGGGAGCTTCGTAATCGACAAAGCATCGCGCTTACCGGCCAGATCCGCCTCTTGGCCCGCCTTGATTTGTTCCGCGGCCGACTTGATAAGTTTTTTCAGGGCCTTGTACTTGATGTAATGGGCGCTCCATTCGGGGACGGTGAATTGGGGTAGATTGCGACCAAACTTCATGTTGACGGTGATAGGGCACTATTGCCAGGCCCTCTGTACACACACACACGCTGAGGATGTAGGATGTCGGTGATGGGGTGTTCTTTTCAATCCCACCGCTTCCCTTTAATTTTGAGTTTGGCCCCAAAAGCAGAGAGGTAAAGAGGTCGAATAAAGAATGGAATGTCCAGCCTGAGAGTCACAGAGAGTGATCAGGTGAGCGGACGCACACAGGAGATTATGGGCGCCATTAGGGAAAGGGGGGGAGGAGGAGGTTTTGAAGGGAAGAATAATGGTGTAAGAAAAAAGATCGGGAGCTCAAAAAGGCCGACTGTACCTGCTTAAGTGTGGGGTGGGGAAAGGAATGATGAAGCGGTGAAAGAGGTGAAAGAGGTGAAAGAAGCGACTGGTAAAGAATCCCGAAAAGGAGAAGTGGAAGTGGATCGGGAGAGAAGGAATCAAAGGGAGCTCCTGGCCACGTGAAGGTTGGTGGGAATTGGAGGAATGGGGAGGTTGCGAACGGTTGCGAGCGGTTGTGAGGTGTGCAGTGGTGGCTGGCGGTGATTTGTCGATCCGCGGGGTTCCATCAAATTGCCTGCCGTGGGTCGGGTTGTCCCTAAGGTTGCCACCGTATAGGGGATAGTAGGGTTATGTTAGTTATCAGGTACGAGTACTCCCTGCTCTATAGAGGTGACTCAGTTCATCTATACAGAGTACCTCGAGTACCTGGTCCACTGAGCGGTCTGCTCTTCGATCTTGTGACTAGCTGACCTAGCTTAGCTTTGGGGCGTTTTTCTGGAGTAACACCCCAGCCTTAGCGGTCTCCACATTGGATGCCCCGAGGCTTCTCGGCCTGGTGATCCCGGTAGCATCGTGACTTTCGCTCATTATGCTTCTGCAAGGGAGAGAAACTGGAAAGAGATGGTGAGGCCAAGAAAGGGGGGGGGGGGGGAGGAGAAGAGGAGAGGATGAATGAAGGAAAGAAAACATGCCCGCAGGAGCAGTCAATTGTCGCCTGACCTTCCTGCCCAAGTGCCACTGCCACTGCAAGTATATGCTCGGGGCACGATGATGCAATCTCTCCTGCATGCCATAAATAGCAGTACACTGTTAAAGTTACTTTACTTGGATACTAGTGTACTACTTTAAAGCATAATTCATCAAGACTCATTCATACTTTCTATCACGGCTGAAGTCATCATAATTCAAATGCTAGTGTTGAATCTGTACACCATCTCGAGCAACAAACGCCCCGAATCCAGGTCCCCAAAAAAAGAAAAGATAAAAAAAGCAAAGCATCGCTAAACCGAATGATGTTCTCATGATCAAGTGCGGGGGCATCAAAAAAAAGAAATAGAGACAAGAAAGCTATACTCCGCCGGTGAATCTTCACGCAAGAACAAAACAGCTATGAAAAAGAAATTCATGCGCAGAAAAAGGGCCTCCCCCACTACTGCTGATCTTGAACTAATGGCTTCAATGCCTCCACGCCAGCCTGTAGCACGGCTGGGTTCTTAGTCGCCTTGAGGCACGCAGTCAAGATATCGATACCGCCAGCCGCCCGAACAGCGGCCTTGGCACGAGTACCAATGTCACCAGATGCCGCAAAGGTCAGGTTGCGCACACATACAATGCCGCGGTGGACAAGGGAATCGTCATCTTCCTGGCACAGACCAAGCAGGAGATCGACACCGCGTTGTCGGTCCAGGACGGCCGCCACGGCCGCATCATATTCTGTGAGCATAGCGATAGCGCCCCCGGCGGCTCGTCGAGTCGAGATATCATCGGCATCGGTCAGAGCAAGGAGGATGTGGAGTCTCTGCGCTGCGCGCTTCGAGCCGTCGGCGAACTTCACGATTCCGGACTCGCAGGTCATCAGGTTGCAGACCAATTCGCACGCAGCCCGCTGCACACGAGAATTGCTGGATAAGAGGAGATCCTCCACCGCGGCCCATCCTTCCCGGACAGTAAGTTCGGCCGGGGATTCGTCATGTGGGTAAGATGCCAGGTTGGTCAGAGCGAGTAAGCTCTCGAAGACAGGAAGCAGATCACGAGGCTGATCCACCGAAAAAGCTGCAGACTCGGGTGAAGACAAAAGGGAAAGCAAAGGTCGTACTGCGGATGTGATTTGTGGGAAGCCGGACGAGGGGAAGACGTGCGCAGGATCGACAGAGATAAGGATCCGGGCTAGTGCATGGGATGCATTCTGAGTTGCTTCGGTTGCAAGGGCGGGGCTACCTTGTTTCGGGATCGCCAGGCTGAGCAACAACTTGACTGCGCCCTGTTGGGCGAGAGCACCCCGTGATTTTTGAACCCGCGCCAGGGCCAGAACAATTTTAGCCGTCAGATCGTGAATTGAGGGCGTAGAAAGTCGACCACAGTCCACTAGGAGAGACATGGCACCGGCATCGATAACAAAGCCACAGCGATTAAGCACGGCCTCATCTTGATCTAGAGGATCGGGGGTACTGGCCTTGGCTTTAGTTTTACCCGCCGAGGCATCCGCGTAGTCCTTCAACTGGCCCATTTTCTGCTGTTCGTCGGAGAGGTTGGGGAGGAATTTTGTGAGGTTGAAAATGACCATGAGACCACCGTAGAGCAGGGAAGAATCGATGGTGTGCTTCTTCAAGACTGCAACCAGGTCCCGCATGAATGTCGAATCATTAGCCAATTGCTCCTTGACAAAGGGCTTGACGGAGGAATAGGCCAATCCCTCAATGGCGTGCGAAATATTCTCGACCTTGGATTCAGACATCAGTCCCTTGAATCGTTCCACCAACTCAGAGACACTGTCTTCCTCCAGGATCTTACCGTTTTCCTCGGGCTTAGTTGTCTCGGATGCCCGGATCTTCGCTAGCACCACGGCCGCCAATTCGGAGCCTTCGTCGCTACCGTTTGTCAGGGTGTGGGAGAGCCACTCCGAAAAGTTCTTGGAAATTGCCTCGCGGGAAGGGCGGTTGATGCATGCTGCATTCAAGAGATCCAAAACAGAGATCTCCACCTTTCGGCGTTTTGCCTCTCTCGTCGCGAGGGGTTTCAGGGCATTCATCAATTCGTCGGACAGAAAAACACTGGCGGCTGCGGCCGGTGCCACGGGGAAGACGGCAGCAACGGCCGAAAATGCAATGATGAGATTGTCCAGACGACCCTTGGCAATCATGGCCGCAATCAAGGCGGAGAATTTCTTCGCGCCCGCATCTTGGGAAACTTCTAGGTACTTTGCAGTAGCCAGAGTTGCCTGGCTGCGCAGTTCCAGTGGCAATCGATTGTCCAGTGAAGTCAAGATCACCTCGAATCCCTCGTCATCGATGAGATTCTGTAGTCGCTCTGCGTCCACCGCAAGTAGTCTTGTAATTCCCTTCAAAGAACGACCGTCCAGATCGTGGCCCGATTCCATCAGTTTGGCAAGAAACAGTTGGAACAGCTCATCCTCACAGTGGGACCGTGTACTCTCAGACGGCCATACGGTGGGATCAAGCACGACGGTATCCAAACAGACGGCGGCCCCATCACCGCGATCGTAGATCTCATCGAAAAAAGTAGTCACGGAAATCTGAAGCTGATTGGAAAAGTATTGTCGAACACTGACGCTCTGTCGCACGAGCCCGGAGATGATCTCATCCTGCATGTCAGTAAGGGCATGTGCCGGCTCTGCCAGCAACAGCTTCAGCGACTCCAGCGCCACATTCTCGGGTGGTTTCAGGCCGTCCGTGCGAAGATAAGCAGCGGCCTCCTTCCCGGCGGAGTCATCTTGACGGGTGGTGTAACGACGGCAAAGGTTTAGCAGCTGATGGTCATTTTCCTCTTCCTGTTGAATTTTGAGGAAGGCGGCTTTGACTTCGGAGTTTTCGGGGGCAATGGAAAGGGCTTCTCGGAGGTTTCGTGAAGCGGCCTAGAGGGGAAAGGATTTAATGTTAGTAAATTTTGGGGAAAAGGGGGAAGAGTAGTGGTAGTAGCAGATTCAGATCACACAGTGATCATGCTGCGATAACACAGCGAAGAGAAATAGTTCGTACCTCGCGGTGGCCAGCATCAACCAACTCAACAGCCTCCCGTGCCAGGTGTGCAGCGCGCTCTTCGCCAGTTGCTTGGACCATTGCAGGGTTGCTTGAGGAGCAACAGGCCGTGGCGATCAATTTCCGACAACTAAATCTTAGGGTTTCGTGGGTTGTTGACGTGAATGAGAAAAGGCGCGGGCACTTTTTTTTTTCAAATCCAAAAATTGGGGGGGTTGAAGGAGGGGGGGCAAAGGCGGAAAGGCGGAGAGGCGGAGCGGAGGAAAGATTGATTGGAAGAAGGGTCCGATGGGAAGGTAGTAGAATGTAGATGATGGGGAGATGGATAGATGAATGATTGGGAAGAAGAATTGAAAGACAGATTGGAAGAAAGGAGGCTCCCTGGTCAAAGATAATCTGGACAGATTGATCTACTCCGTTCTCCGTACTATGGAATAATAATCATTGGGCTATGTACTTGGCGTGCAGACGTGCAACTAATACCGTTTTGGTAATTACCAGGCAAACATTTACCACTTGTTAGCAGCCAATCCCTAAAATCCCCCGCAGCACCGCGGGAGGCGCCCAGTCGGTATCGTCTCAATACGATTGGTTTTCAATTTCCTGGGAGTCATTGGACTCTTTTTCATTTCAAATGGTTATCATTCTACAAAGGTCGGTGATAAGACCAACCACATCGGTCCGTTCTATCACGTTGCATGGAGAATTGGCAATTCCACATTCAAGGCGGAGAAAGTATATTCTCTCAGCCTGCTCCCATCAGTCTTACCTAGGTACTATTGTACATATTTCCCCCCTTCCGTCTTAGACACGGTCCTCCATTTCCCCGTGGAGGAGCTCCTTTGGGATGAGTTCAACGCGGTACATTCAACCGAGCATCGGGTTTGCGAGGGGCCGAGCATGTGGGACCTGCCACTTCTCATTCGAGGGAACCGCCGCGTAGCGCTATCCTTAATTCCAGTCTCCGACTTACGGAGTACAAGCTGTCATAGCTCCCGCGGATCGTCAGCTTCCCCCCGACGGGCTTTTCCGGTGGATCCCAGAGGGCGACTGCCAGTGCAATTTGTTGACATGTAAGGAGCCGCGACGGAACTCAACCTTTTGGATCAGCCTGAGTCATAAGGATCCGGTAACCGTATCTACTTGTCTAGTCGTACCAGTACCTGGCAGTGTGCCAGTCATGGCGGTTGTATGGATGGTTGCATGGCGTTACACTCTAGTACCTTTTCTGTACATCGTCGAAGTATATATTCGGCAACAGATGGCAGTCGTCGGAGTTAACTTCCGACCTGTTGGGAACGGATATCACATCCATCGATATAGCCCTAGATATATGAGTAGATACAGTGTTCATAACTAACTTAATATGATTACTAGTTTGTTAAAGTACACTATCTATCAATCTATACAACAAATGGTTAAAAGTTCCATAGGTCTCGAGTATTGAGGCATCCCATCCAATCACGTGGCTCCACCACTCCTTATCACCCGTGACCGCTTATCACGGAGCTGCCTCTTTGTCCGCCGACACCGAAGCTTGGAGATGATCGAATTTGCTTGGAGACTTGAAGATCTCATCCAAGGGTTGATCCCACAAGAGCAACTCCCCTACAGAGCTTGGACTCGCAAACAAGTGCTCCCACCTTCGGCCTGAGCCTCATCATGAACCCCCGCCCCCGTCAACCAGTGCTAGCACCATGAATTCCGTCGATGCCTCCGAGCATTATGACCTTGGAACCACCGGTTCGTCCCTCCTTCCCAGAGCCACAGGGGAGAAAACCAAGAACTTGAACTTGAACTTGAATATTAACACCCTGGGGGGAAAACTTAAGACCTTGCACCCTCTCTTCTCACAATCGTTTTCGACACCAACCCCCATGCCTGGGCGGCCTTAAACCAATCCCTCCCACTATCCAACGCCGTCGCGAACCTCCTCGTCTTCATCAACGCCCACCTCGCATGCAACTACGCAAACGAAATCGCAGTCGTCGCCTCACACAGCCAAAAAGCAGCATGGCTATATCCCTCCCAACATGACACACCATCCATCACAGCCGATCGTGACGGCGACGTTGCAATGAACGGCTCAACACCAGCCCAAACGAACAAATACCGCCCCTTCCGCATCGTCGAAGAACAAGTTACGAAAAACCTCAAAGACCTCATGGATTCGACCAGCAGTGACGACCTGCGAGGAAACACCTCAACAATGCTCGCCGGCGCTCTCACCCTGGCCCTAAGCCATATCAACCGGCGCACAATAGCCTGGGCCGAAGAGCACGGCGGCGCCGACCTCGAAGATGCCGCCGCAGAAGGAGGAGGTAGTAGCGGTGGGCCCACGTCCAGAGCAGGCCGAAACTCCGCCGCAAATGAAGACGAGCGGCTTCAAAGCCGTATCCTCATTGTTTCCGTCAGTGGATCTAGCGATTCCGCCCACCAGTATATCCCCGTCATGAATGGTATTTTCGCCTGTCAACGCCTCCAAATCCCCATCGACGTGTGCAAGATCAGCGGCGACGCGGTTTTCCTCCAACAAGCCTGCGACGCGACCAAGGGCGTGTATATGGCTCTGTCCGAGCCGCGCGGTTTTTTGCAGTACTTGATGATGGCGTTTTTGCCGGATCAGCGCTCGCGTCGTCATCTGGTATTGCCTACGCGGGTTGATGTTGATTTCCGCGCTGCTTGCTTTTGTCATCGTCGGGTTGTGGATATCGGGTATGTGTGTTCTATCTGTTTGAGTATCTTTTGCGAACCGCCTCCGAACAACGAGTGCTTGACTTGTGGGACTATTTTGGATATTGGGGATTACGGTGCTAAGCCTGCGCTTATTCCGCGGAAGAAGAAGAAAAAGAAGCGTGTCAATGGGACTTCGGCGGCTGGGACGCCTATGTCAACGCCTACGCCTGGTCCTTGATATGTCTTTTTCTCTCTTTTCCCTTTCCTTTCCCCTTGCTCTTTTAATTAGATTCAACCCACAAAAAGCTACTCATTCTCGCTGGATTCGAGGCTCGGGTCTTACCATGGAAATAAGAACGAAATCAATTATCTAATCATCTATGTGATGATCTCAAAATAGAAAAAATAAAAATAGAAAAATTGGATAGGGAGAGCTTCTAGGGAATCTGGAAAAAACATGTACAATCGCTTGGCCATCCGACACCGCGGAATATTGACTTCAGCCGACTGTTGCTGCTTGTGCTTTGAAAACCAATATCAAACCAGAGACATGTAAGAGCATAGGGGAACCAAAAAGACAAAAAGAGAGCCCAGTCGCTGTGCAAAAAGTAACCCGCGGAAAATTGACCGGGGGCTCGAAACTTGTCAAGACGTACCATTGGAATAGATGGAAGAACCAACCACCAACAGGGTTCTTTTCTAAACTTGCTTTTAGAAGCAGGAAGCTATGCGTCTTTTAAGGGCTTTCGCTTGAGTGGCGCTTTTTCTTTCTCGCTTTTGTCTCCGTCGGCGATTTCGAGACTCTCCTGTATCTGTTAGATTTATAATCGGCTGATTAGGACAAAACATGGGGTGAGCTTACGATGCTCGAATATACTGACGAGGTCGCATCATCATACCACCATTCGCAACTTTGGAGTCTCGTTTTGTCTTGCGCGACATTACAGCGCTAGGTAGTCTGTCGTTACTTGACATAGAAGCCACGGCCTGCAATCAGATCAGTGTTAGCATGAGGATCGTTCATCATGAATGTAACAAAAACTTACGAAAGAGTCGGTGTTGTGAGCAAAGTACAGTGCGATTCCATCCTTTGTCTTCTTGACCGTCATAATACCAACAGAGCCTCTTATCGCATTGTTCTGCAGGGCAGGATGACCTAGAACACTGTTAGTTCCCACTAAATTCGGCCAAAAGAAAGGGTGAAATACCGCTAAATTCGTTGACAATCATGGCTTCTAACGCCTCTTCTTCGGTAACTTGTTCGGACACACCATTGCCAATAACCTTTTGGCAGAAGTAGATCCGGTATGCGCTGACACTGGCTGCCAAAGTCGATGCAATATGCTCACCCGTGCCCGAAGTAACTGAGGCAACACTCGTTTGATCTGGATCAGCAGGATCAACGGGAATGACATGAGTCCCGATTCCAATCAATGCCGCAGGGCCAACCCTGCCACGATGCTTCATGCCGATGCCCCCCGATGAGGAACCTGCCGCGATATTTCCGTACCGATCAACCGCAATTGCTCCAACGGTGTCTGTAATCGAATCACCTCCAATGGCATCTCTCGAGAATTTGGACTCTTGGGTGGAACCGGGTTTCTGGTTGCTCCCGTTCTGTGGTTCATCTTTCGGAGGGACAGCTTCCGAGGTGTGTTGGCGTGGCTTGCCGTTTCGTGGTCGAAGGCTTGCCGTAGAACTACTCGCAGCATACATATCCATATCGGAGGTCTCAACGGCTTCATGCATGGAGGAAAGCTCGGCGCGAACCTTAGCTTGGTCATCGACGTCCCCAAAAGTACGGGCGATGTGATTTTGTAAGGGATCAACACAGCGGCGTATCCAAGGGTTCTCATCACCTTTCGAATTGCTTTTCGGATGCGTGGCTTCCCAATCAGATATCTCTTGCCTCCAGGTTTGCCAGCGCTCTTGTGTGGAGGGGGTAATCAAGGCATCGTTTGTAACGAGCACGACGCCGTTATTCCAGGCAAAATCGGCGGCTCCTTCTCCCACGAGGAGATTGGGCGGGACCCGGGCCATTCCTGGGAGCTTATATGACTGGTCATAGATCTTTCGGGCAGCCATGATAGGGTTCTTGACGTCTAAGTACAAGGTAGACATTAGTTTCGGTTGCTCATCCGATAGTCACCAGGGTTCTTCTTACTGGGTACAGCTCCAACAGCACCACTGCGACCAAAATGATCAACGATTGAAGCATCAGCCTCGACAATTCCTTCGGCGTTGAGATTGCTACCGTAGCCACAATTCGTGATTGGAGCGTCCTCAAGGGAGGCGATGGCCATTTCGACAGCATCAACAGCAGTTGCGCCATTTCGCAAGAAAACCATGCCGGCTCTAACAGCACTGTAGCATTGTAGGGTTAGCATTTGACTTGCTAGAAGTGATTGATAGCTTACTGCTTGCAGGCTAGGAGATGTTTCCCCTGGTTCTCAAAAGAATGGAACCCAGCGCCAGCGTGGACGAATATCGCACACATATCTTCCATTCCTTGTGGCTGGTTTGGATCGGTCATGTTGATTGATAAGCTCGCGATCACAGTACTTGATCGTTGCCCCGTTTTCCAGGGTGCCGACCAAGCTGTCAGTTGGTCACCAGCGGCAATTCAGTAGAGACTCATTGGCAGGTCTGATCTGACGTGTGATGACGATTATGTTCTCGGGTGGGTTTCCAGTGTATCTTCGAGTGAAGGAACCAGTGTTTAATCCTGACGTGGACGCGCGAAGCGAGATTGAGCGAGCGATCAAGGAGAGCGAAGGCGACCGTATAAGAATAAGGTCGTCAGGACATGCAGTATACTGCTCATAAGGAATAGTTGGTAAAGGATAGGCTGCCTAGTCTAGGCGTGGGGTGAGTGTTGAATAGAGAGAGGAGAGGAGAGAGAAGAGAGAAGAAAGAAAGTAGAAGAGAAAGAGGTGTGACCGTATGTTCTGAAGCACCGCATAGCATCACATCAGATCAACGACACTCCTTCTTTCCTCAGCATCGTCGCGGATCGCTCTTTCCTTTCAACAGTACTAGTAGTCTAGTACTAGTATTATACCAAGGTATTATTTCCTGGGTATCTATCTTTGGCAAAGGCTTCTCTAGGGGCCTCCCTGTACAGTAAGTGGAATATCCTACCGGAAATTCTCCTTGAATCAACTTTGATAGTTGAGATCACTAGTTATCGTTCCAATTGGATGATAGATTAAAATACACCTTAAAATATGGTCAAATCCAAAAATGAAGTGCCCCCCGGCCATTGTCCCAGGCACATGACGTGGGCATTCTTAGTCATCCACGTTCCTCCCCGCCTCTGCCTGAAGCTCCGCCACGGTTGACTTCATATCCCACTCCCCCCCCCTTCTACAGCGGACCTGCAATCTCCTTTGTATTCGGATTGGTCTGCAGAACCCCTCTCCGCCATGGCTTCCCAAACACCAGCCGTTGTCATGGACAAGTATGTTCTTACCTCTCCCTCTCCCGAATTGATCTCGTGCTGACACGAACACTCCAGCGGTACTGGTTACTCCAAGCTCGGTAGGTACTAGATGCCTGGAATGGTGGCATTAAGATCGCAATTCCTCACTGGAGCATTGGACTAACTAGGTGTGTTTGCTTTGAATATAGGATTCGCCGGTAACGATTCTCCCTCCTTCGTCTTTCCAACAGCCATTGCAACCAAGGCTGGTGCTGGTAGCGCTGGTAGCTCCGCCGCCCGGCCTTCTGTCGCAAACAAGCCTTCTTTCTTGTCCGGTGGCGGCGGCGCCAGCTCGCACCTTTCTATGAAGCGCGGCACCGAGGATCTGGATTTCTTCATTGGCGATGAGGCTCTGGCCGCTGGAAATGGTCCCGGCTATGGTGTCAACTACCCCATCCGACACGGTCAGATCGAGAACTGGGACCACATGGAACGATTCTGGTCGAATTCGATTTTCAAGTACCTCCGTGTCGAGCCCGAAGACCACTACTTCCTCCTCACCGAACCCGTAAGGAAGCCATACATCATCACTACCCCGTCCTCCCCGCAAGCATGCACTTAGGATCCTGGAAAGACTAATATTGGAGCCTGACGTTAGCCACTGAACCCCCCCGAGAACCGTGAAAACACCGCCGAGATCATGTTCGAATCGTTCAATTGCGCTGGTCTCTATATTGCCGTTCAAGCCGTCCTCGCCCTTGCCGCGTCCTGGACCTCCTCCAAAGTGACTGACCGATCCCTCACCGGAACTGTCATTGACTCCGGTGACGGTGTCACCCACGTTATTCCCGTAGCTGAGGGCTACGTCATTGGATCTTCCATCAAGAGCATCCCCATCGCTGGCCGAGACATCACATACTTTGTGCAAAGCTTGCTGCGAGACCGCGGTGAGCCGGACAGCAGCTTGAAGACCGCCGAGAAGGTAAAGGAGGAGTACTGCTACGTGAGTCCCGATATCGTCAAGGAGTTCGCCCGCTACGATCGCGAGCCCGATCGTCTCCTGAAGCACACTGTCAGCGCGCCCAACGGACGTAGTGTGCAAATCGACATTGGTTACGAGCGCTTCCTCGCCCCGGAGATTTTCTTCAACCCCGAAATCTACTCGTCCGACTTCCTCACCCCACTCCCCAACGTCGTTGACGGTGTCATTCAATCCTCGCCTATTGATGTCCGTCGCGGCCTCTATAAGAACATTGTTCTGTCCGGTGGTTCCACCTTGTATAAGGATTTTGGCCGTCGTCTACAGCGTGATATCCGTCATCTGGTAGACGACCGGATCCGCGCCTCTGAGGCCCGCAGCGGCGGCGCCCGAAGTGGTGGTCTGGATGTCGCAGTCGTCACGCACAAGCGCCAGCGGCACGGACCCTGGTTCGGAGGCAGCCTGCTGGGTCAGACGCCTGAGTTCCGAAGCTACTGCCACACCAAGGCCGAATATGATGAGATTGGTCCGAGTATCGTGCGGAGATTCGCTCTGCTTGGCGGACCGGGAAGCTCTTAAAAAGCCAAATTTCCCTCTTATCATCGTCTCTTTTATCAGCCTGGTGTCGCTGGACGCTTTTTGTTCATAGTCCGTTAGTTCATCTCTCTTTTTTTTTACCACTTGTGACGCTGTTCCATCTTGCCCCTTTCCCTTTTTTATTATTCAAAGTGGGCGGCTAAGCGCTGTGGTCTTAGTATGCTACATCCAATCTGGTTCCCGAGTAGATAGAGGGAGATACTAGGTCCCCAGCCTTGTTTTTATTATCGTTCAGAAGCGTATTGAAAATGCGAAAATTCTCCTTCATCTCGTGGTATCTGCTGCCCTTCTTTTTTTGATTCCCGTATTTGCCTGTAAAAGATAACGCCAATGGAATGCAAAAATCCAATCCAAGCCTGAATAGTAAATTATACAAAAAGATCAAGGTAGAACTTGAAGTTGAAAAAAAGTCCGAACTCGACTAACTTTACTCGGACTTCGCGGGGAAGGTAGCTCGGTTGAGAATAGCAACGCCCTCAACATGTCCAGTTTGAGGGAAGAAATCAAAGCCACGAATGCTTTCAATCTCATACCGGATGTTCCGCTTCTCATCACCCTGTACCATGACCGCGACATCGCGAGCCTGGGTGTGAACGTTGCAGCTGACATACACAACGCGACGAGGACCATAGTCCAGAAGCTGTTGGAGGAAGTCCTCAGAGCAACCCTTGCGAGGGGGGTCAATGACAAGCAATGTTTGATCAGCCGGGTAGGGAACGTCCTTGAAAAGAACGGCAGCATCAGCGGCAGCGAAACCGGTATTAGGGAGATTATTGGCGCGGGCGTTGTCGCGAGCGCAGACGATAGAATCACCGGCGACATCAACACCTAGACTGGACTTGAAGAGAGGAGACAAAGTGATGGTAAAAAGACCCGAGCCCGAGTACGCATCCAAGAGGTACTTGATGGGCTGGGCGGCCTGGTCGTTACCGGGAGGGAAGACCTTTGATCGAATGTACTCGGTAAATCCGGAGAGAATAGAGTTGTTGTTCTGGAAGAAGCCGCCAGCCTTGTTGCTGAAAATATAGTCGTCGATATACTCCACAGAGGTAGCGTTGTTATCAGTAACACAGCGCTTCTCCACGGTGTAGTCCTCTTCCTCGGTTTTGATTAAATCTCCAGAATCGGAACCCTTGATCGGGGCCAGCCCGGGAATATATTTGACTTTTGATTTGGCACCTGGTGTATCCTTGGCGATGCGAGTAGTATTTTCACGCATCAAGAGCGTGGCACCCTTCCTGTAAGAAGCGATATTTTCGGCCACGCGCTTTCTCTCGCTTTTGAGACCGCGTCGAACAATGTCGGTTCCCAGCGGACAGTCTTCGATATCCATATCCATTTTCCGGTTCTTGTACGTAAATCCAATAGCGGGGACCTCTCTCGGCAGTTGGTTTCCAGCCTCGTCTGTCTTCGGCTTGCTGGGTTGCGCGAAATGAGGCGTAAGCTTCGTGCGGTATCCGAATTGCAGAGGAGATGGGAATGTCTCCTCAATGGCAGGAACCAGGTGGGGAACCAAGCCCGAGAAATTGGCGTAGGCTTTCTCGACGATACGTCGCTTGTGCGCGAGCTGGTCCTCGTAAGACATCATTTGCAATTGACAACCGGAGCATTGGCTGAAATAGCCGCATTTAATCAGAGAGTCATCTCTTGTTGGGCCGGCCTCAATGACACTGAGGAAATCGGTCATACTATAATTGTATTCCCACTCATGGCGCACCACCTTTACACGTGCCTTGTCGCCGGGGACCGTGAAGGGGACCACAAATACATGGTTCAGATCTTGATCGTAGGCAAGACCGTCACCAGTCGAAGAAAGCATAGAGATTGTCACATCGATTTCGGTGAATTTTTCGGGGAGCGTAGGCGCAGGCTTCTCGCCATTGGTCTCATCGTCGGCGGACTTAGAGCGGAGAAGCTTGTTCACATCCGCCAGAAGAACTTCGTCATGACCACCGCTCTTGCTTTTCTCGACTCGGGCCTTCTTGCGCTTTCTATCGATCAATTTCCTTTGGTTATTCATCCTAGGCGGTTGGTGTGGTAGAGGAGATCGTTTCGCGGGATAATTGTGGGCGATAGTCGAATTTTGCTGGATTCGAATAGCTGAACGTAGTGTCTGAGAACCGAGAGAAGGCAATCGCCAGAAAGACAAGCGCACAGCCAACATGTGCAATAGAGGAGCGCAAAAAAAGAAAAGCGGCGATTTCCATAAAATTAACTTGGGCTTAGCAACGGATCTCCCACGTCGTTGATTGGACCGGCACTCACCGCCCGCGAGCAAGAAATTCCTCCCGCTGGCTGCACTTCCGCCGGGTTGATTTGCCTGTTGCTATTGCGATTAGTCCTCCACTATCTCTCCCTCTCGTTTTTTTGTGTTTTAGAGCTTGTGGCTGGCGTATTGCTGGCCGACGAGCCTTTAATCCTTCCTTCATCATGAGCCTTACCCGGCCGGCAAGATGTCTGTTTTGCAGCTTCTCCCGAACTGCGACTCCCGGCACGCGAGTCCCTCGTCGCCAATTCCACCCAACCCCAGCGCCATTGACGAATCGGAAACCCAAGTTCCCCAATGTTAAGAGTCCCGAGAACTCTACCCGATCAGCATTGAAGGCCGATGACTTCAAGTCTTACACTGAGGAGGAGAAGGCCCACCTGGCCAAGGAGTACTCGGCCGCCCAAATGGAAGCCATCAAGGCCGGCGAGGCCTCTATCGACCCCAAGGATTTGTCCGAGCAGTCCATTCGTCGTACCGACCCCTACCGATTCAAGTATCTCGACGATTTCTCCGTGATCGAGCCCGGTATCGACCGCAATGTTCGCGCCCCCGAGTCGAACTCGGATTACAACTTTAAGCTGAAGTCCGAGGACCAATTCATCGAGGACTTTGGCCGTTTCTTCGCGGAATCAAATGAAGATATTAAGCCAGCCGATTTTGTGCGATTCGCCGAGTCCCTGCGATTGACGGAAGGCAAGGAGGAGAACGAGCTGAACCCGCACAGTGCTCTCGTTCCTGATCTCTTTGGCCCCGGCGAGACCATTGACGAGCCTCGTGTGGAGGAGCGCAAGTCCGCTGCGGAGAAGGGTGAGAAGGAGCGCTCGCTCGAGGCTGAGGAACTGACTGATGCCCTGAAGAGTCTCCTTCTGGCTACCGGCTACACTGAGCGTCAAGTTCGAGAACTCCGCACCAAGACTTTGGTTTCCCACAGTGTTGTTAACCAAACCCGTCTGGGTAAGGTCCGCCGTGCCTACCGCCTGTCTGTCGCTGGTAACGGAAATGGTTTGTTAGGTATTGGCGAGGGTAAGTCTGAGGAGGCAGCCGATGCCAAGATTCAGTCGCAATACCGTGCCATCCGCAACATGCAGCCTGTCCCTCGTTACGAGAACCGTACCATTTTCGGCGATGTCACCGGAAAGGTGGGAGCCGTGGAGTTGCAGCTGATGCACCGTCCCCCTGGTATGTTCAATCACATCTCATTATTCCAAGTTATATACTTATACTAACATGCTCTTCCAGGCTTCGGTCTCCGCACCCAGCATCTGATTTACGAAATGTGCCGCGCTGCCGGTATCCACGACCTCGCTGCGAGAGTCAACCGATCCCGGAATAAGATGAACACAGTCAAGGCCGCCTACGAGGCTCTCATGAGCCAGCGCGACCCGGAGGAAGTTGCCCGGGCCCGCGGCAAGAAAATTGTCGATGTGCGCAAGGTGTACTACGCGGGCAAGGTCTAGGCTAGGCATCGCGTTCTGACGAGCGGTCAGGTCGTGCATTGTTCCTCGGCGTGTATATAATGTTCTTCTATTTCTCTTCTCCTTGTCTTTTGCATGTATTTGTAACTTGTTAGGTCATATGTTCAAAAGGTATTCAAATTCGTCAATGGAAAATTGCCTGACTCTTCGTTGAATTCATTAACATGTCATGTCCGATTGAACTCGATATTGACAAGTCATTTAGCCTTCTTTCTTCTTTCTTCCATCGCACTTTGTGTTTAAGTTTTCTCGTAACAACACCCTCAATATCCAAGTAACGCGCCGCTTCCACATATGATAGTAGTCCAGGGTATACGCAATAAAAATCCAGCCTATGATACCTAGGCGGCATATTTTCACAAAAATCAAATATCCTCGTCAAGCTCTTCGGAACTGAGCAGAGTACAGCACAGAGACATCACTGGTAGGTAACATCTCCATCGCCTTCATAATCTCCATGCTGATAGGTCTGGTCCTGGAAGTGCTGATCCTGTCCGTCCTGCTGTTGCTGTTGCTCCTCACTCTCATTCCAGATCTGTTGTTGCAGGACGATGCTGTAGACGCTAGCCTTGAGCAATGTGCACACTGTCGCCGTCTTGCGCTCAAGAAGCCGCATTCCGTCTAGAGTCATGGTAGCCGGATTGCCGGCGAGATCGGCTACTTTTTCGGAGAGCTAGACGACATGGAATAAGAATGTTAGTTCGAGTTGGATCAGGAACCAGCGTCTGTCCAGATATCTAGGGAGCATTTGGCTGAAGATTGATTTGCACTGTGGCTGGGACTGGGACTCGACGCGTCGATCCTGGATGTTCGGCGTACCTGATTCACATTCCGCAGGAGGCGGGAGTATTCATCCAGAACTTCTTGTTCTAGCTCCGAGACGAGGCCATGGTTATTGCCCAGAAGCGGGTTGTTTGGGCGGTTGCGGCCGTGGGAAGCTTCTGCGTCGGAGTTTGTTGACTGCTCTGGTGGGATAGGAGGGGTTGTGGTCGCCGGCTCGGGGGAGATACAGGAGAAGTCTTGACCATCGGAATCTTCCGATTGGGCGAATGCAGACATTATGTGGAAGGGTCGAGATCGTCGTTCGTTGTCAATGCAATGGAGGGGAAGTGGACGGCGGAGTGCGCGGGGAGTTTGTTGATGATCGGGATCCGCTAGGTCATCGGGCCGCGATTTGGTTTTGGTTGTGTACCTAGTAGTATCGGGTGATCAAAGATATTTGATATCTACGCAACTACTAGTACTAGCCAGGAAGACTGTATCTACATATAAGGAAGACTAGGTAAATATAGAACTCTCAACCATATTACTCTGTTATATTTTTAGTTGACATTAACCCTCGAGATAAAACAAGGTGTCAACACATCCAGAACAAACCAATTTGAGAACACGCAGAAATTGAAACCGAGCTTTGTTGATAGAGAGTACCGCGCCAGAAATCGACAAGGCAGTGAGGCAATCGCAGAGAAGGCAACAAGAAGATCAACGAAACTGGACGAGTGTCACGAGTATCAGGAAGAGAAAAATAAAAGGACCAGTAAAACGCCGACCGCTGCTAAGAGGGGAAAAAAGATGTATAACGCAGCTTCCAGCAGAGGAGGGAAAAAAACACGAACGAACAACATGGAATCGTGAACAGAAGGAGCGGGAAGAATGAGGTCGCAGAAGGATATCCGAAATTTGTCCAAGGTCTTGGCTAATCAAGGGAATGCAAGAAAGATGCAGGTGCGAGATGACCAAAACAAAGGGCAAGTAGTAGCAGGAAGCGTACGTAAATCGATTCCATAAGACATCCGCGGAAAGTTGCAATGGAATGTAACAGTTTAAATGCAGTCGTCAATGCATCATAGTCGTCAGCAAGCCGATGCCCAGGCGGCCGCCCTCCCTTTATAGTACCGGGAGACGAAAAGAAAAGAAAAATACAAAGTGGGCGTCAAATGCGAAAACATAGTGCTTGTGCTTAGTGATCTCCCTCGTGGTGAAGCGTAACACTGTTGAACTCCTCAAAAGGATCATTCAATTCGCCATTGGGGGTTGCAAGGCCAGAGTCCATAGGAACACCCTCCATCTTGGCAGTGTTAGTGCCGCCAATATCGACACTGGCGCTCTCCTTGACATTGCGGAAGTTCACTGTGTCGGTACCGGCACGGCCCTGGTGCGGGATCATGGGTGGCTTCATAT
The DNA here is from genome assembly GCA_031761475.1 of Penicillium pancosmium. NCBI lineage: Eukaryota > Fungi > Ascomycota > Eurotiomycetes > Eurotiales > Aspergillaceae > Penicillium > Penicillium pancosmium. Next base: position 98,095 of record JAVMSB010000049.1, on the reverse strand, counting down.
GGCGAATAAGAGCCCACTGGGTCGACCGGAAGAAGGGATGTGTCTTGACATCAGATGCACCGGCACGAGCTCCAAGGCGCTTGGTCTCGTCCTTGATCAGCAGCTTGCGGATCAAAGACTTGCAAAGCGTGGAGGTCTGTTGCGCACCCGAGCCCTCAGGGAAGCCCACCTCATCCCGCAAGATGCTGGCGAATGTTGCGTTTCGGTTCTTGCCCTTGAAAGGAGTGGTGCCGTACAACATCTCGTAGACAAGGATACCCAGAGTCCACCAATCAACTGCGCTAGTGTGACCGCAGCCCTTGATGACCTCGGGTGCGATATACTCTTCGGTTCCAACAAAAGAATTCGTTCGGAAATCAGCAATGCAAGACTTGGTATCAATGGTTGGCAGGGAAGCGGAGGAGTTGCCACCGCTTCGGCCAGGAATCATAGTAGGAGCACCTCCGGGCCCGGACTGTTTAGACAGATCGAAATCCGAAAGCATGATGTGACCGGATTGATGGAGAAGGATATCTAGTGGAGCAAATGTTAGTATGTCAAGCCGGAAGGATTAGGTCTACTAATTCCACCGAGATCACGTACTTTCTGGCTTGAGATCTCTGTATATGAAACCCATGAGATGGAGGTACTCTAAAGCAGCAGTAACTTCAGCCGCGTAGAATCTGGCAGCATCTTCAGAAATGCATTTCCCAGGGCGAGTTTGAAGAGCTGAATTGACGCCATGGTTAGTATAAAGAGAGCCCAAGAGTGGAGGACAGAAAGCATACTTCGGAAGAACTCGCCACCACTGCAGTACTCCATGCAGAGATACAAGTAGTCCTCAGACTGGAAGGAGTGATATAGGGTGACGATAAACGGATGATTACTTGTCGCCAGAATTTCTTGCTCGGCAAGAGCGCGCTTGATCTTGTTGCGCTTGATCATCTCCTTCTTGTTTAGTACTAAGGAAGGGTCAGTATTCATGTCGTAGTGGTATAGTAAAATTAGGAATCAAACTCACCCTTCATGGCATAGAGGCGGCTTGTCTTCTTCTCGCGAACCAGATAAACTTTGCCAACGTCGCCCTTTCCGATCAATTTGATCTTATCAAAACTTGCGGGGCCAACCTCGACATTGCGGATCTTGATAGAGTTCGAGCTGTAGGTACGACGGAAGGGAGCATCTTCGGTACCAGAGCCAGTAATCTTGCTGTCAACGCCTATCGGAGGCACAGCTAGGACTCCTCCCTTGCCATCAGACAGACCAACCTTGCCATTGCCTCCAGGAATTTCTACCAGAGGCTCCTTGCCCATTTCGGCTGTCTGGGGCCGTCCATCACCTTGGCTATTGAAAAGACCTTGGGCGTTGGGGGCAGATGCGACACGACGGAGTTTGCGTGCTAATTCCTCCTTGTTGGCAGTTGTTGCCTGCTCCACTGCGGAGACCCCGGTGACCTGCAACTCGGGGGTATCGGGAGGCGAAGAGGGAGGAGAGCCGTCATTCCTATGCCGTAATGCGGGCTGGCCTTGATGGGCAAAGTAGGGATTCGCGGTAGCCGTGGGCGAGACACCATCATCTAGAGGGTTGCCTTCACTGGCGACGGTAGCGGAACGGTTACGACCGATATTAGGGAGGAATCGCGATTGTCTGAATGTGGATTTGTCATTCTTCGGTGACTCCTTCTCACGTTCACGGTCGGTGCTGGCGGGACTGCCGCCATGGGAGGAATGGCTGCTTGAGCTATTGATCCGGAAAAAGTTCTTGATCTTGGTGGGCAAGTGGCCTGATTCGTTGGAGTGTTTTCGGGTCGGCAGGGAGAGGCCGGTGAAATTGCCGCGCTTTTCGTTCGTCATGGTTGACGGGTTAGATGCGAAAAGCTGTGTCATTGCGGGTGTCGGAGAGAAGTAGCCAGGGCCGGAAATCGATAGGCAGTCTCCCAGAGATCAAATATTGGCCTCAAAGGAAAGTTGCGCGAAAGGAAGGGAAAAGGCGGGGAGGGAGGGTGCGAGAACCGGGATGAGGATACAACCGCGGGGGGACGAAGGTTAACAGGCCAAGTCGTTGAAACGAGGGCCACCTTAAAGAACGGAAATACAAGGGCCACGGACAGCAGTTCTCATGAACGAGACTGCATATTAGGAATCCAACAGAAAAAAGAAAGGCAGTGTAAGAGTAGAAGTAGGGTAGATTGGAGAAGGCGAAAGAGGGAAGGGGAGTTGGAAGTTGGAGTGGAGACGCGGAGTTCCCGATTAGTCAGGGGGGCCCCGATCGCAATGCAGGGTTGACACTGGGAGATTCTTCTACTGGTTCTTCTTATTAGAGCGGCAAATATGATGATAAAAAAAGAGGAACAGGAAATAGAATTAAAGAGTGGCTTTTTTTTCGGGGGGCAAATAACGAGGGACTGGTTTAGGATTCTACAACAAGCGCCGAACCAGTATCCTCTAAGGGAAACCGCAAAACACTACACTGTGGTACAAACGAAGGATGAAGCAAACTCCGGTGGCGACTCTGACTTCAGCTACCAATCAATTCTTGGAAGGCTTGGAAAACCTCCCCACCACGTGATGAAAGGCGAATGCGTGGTCCAGACCATGGGATTCACCGAAGAGTGGGGGATTCATTGGTTCTCCATCTCCTCCTCCACATCCCCAGATATCAGGTACACATATGGAGTATAGGCTGTCCTCTCCTTTAGGGGAAGAGCTTCTTGAGAGCCAAAGCCGTCCAACCAGACTCATATTGGAATCGTCCGGGGAGTCCGACGGCGGTGGTCGCAAATGTTTCGACCGTGGGGCGCCCAATAGGCAGTCCATGTTGACCAATCCCCTGCATCGCACGAAGCTCGGCGCGGATGGCCTTAGTTTGTACGTTTTGGTGAGCTGCACGGATGGCTTGACGGGGCGAGTCTTGTGTTAGGTCAATATCGGCGTCGTAGTTGTCATCTTGCGTGGGTGGATTACTAAAAGTTGAACTGGCATTAGCCATTTTAAATTCCCCGCTCAGTATGATGATCTTGTATCTCACCTTTGATTTGATCCGTAATCACTGGAGAGATCAAACCCTCCTGGCTGGCTGGCCAAAGCAGCAGGCCCATCTTCCGAATATCCGTATCGTCTGCCAATGATCGGCTTCATATCACTCACGCAATCTTCAAGTTGCGAGCACTCGTCATCGTGGTCGATACTTGAGACTGAATCAGATCCTGATCCGGAGCCCATACTTGTCCGCCAATTCCAGGGGAAGTATCGTGAACGCGGGCGTTGTTCGGCTGCAAGGGGGCTGGTACTACTGAATCGACGGGGGAAGTTGCGCGGAAGGGTGTGACTATCACGACTTCGCAGGTTTCGTGGGAGATAATGAGTTATACGGATCTCCGCAACACCATCGGTTTGCCCAGAGGGACGACATTCATTAAGAGCGTCTGCCACCCCGGCACCATTCTGTGAAACCTGAGAGCAGGCCAGCCCGTTGAGGGACGCAGTGTCATTCTCACCGGCTGGATCCTGGAGAATGACGGACGAATTACTCGCACTGTGGGCAGGACCGCTGCTGTCACTGCTAGACTCGCTGTTTTGCCCATCTCCACCATCCAAAACCTCCGAGCTTGCATCGCTTCTATTGGTATCTCCATCGCCGTACAGATCAGATCCCATATCATCAAAGCGACCTGCCCGTTGACGCCCAGGATGCTCGATAGCCTCACTAGGCTCAGGTAACTGGGGATCGAAAGCAGACTCAAAATCGGGGGAATTGGGAGGATCCTTTTTCATCGGTTCGCAGTCTTGATTGATGGTACATTCCTGTAGTGTATCATCGGCCTGGAACTCCTCGGTCTGGGGTATGGATTGATAGGGTGTATCTGGAACCGAAGATATCACCAGTGGCTCCAGTGAGATATCTCCTGGGCACAAGGTCTGGATTATGGAACCCGTAATGCTCTGGATTCCGCTGAATTGATCGAGCGCCTCACCTAGTCCCAATTTGATCTCCTCCAGTCTGTCAAAGACCTCTGCTCTGATTCGCTTCCATTTGATTCGTAGCCCAACGTGTGATGGACTGCTTGCCGGACACATTGCAATCTCGGCATCTACCAATTGAAGGTGCCTACTCGCAGCACCCAAGGCCATTTCCAACTGCTCATGAAGGTAGATAAGATATTCAACTTGAAGAGAGTCCATCGGTCTTCCAACCAGGTCGAGTATGAAGCTAAGATCGGCCTTGAAGTCAACGAAATTTGCATCCTCGACTCCATTGACGATATTTTTTACATGTTCCAGCTTCGACCTGAAGATGCCGGCGGGGTGGTAATCGAGATCAGAATTCATCTTCAAGGGTGGAAAGTAGTTCTCGTCCATTTGTTGGGATGTGTTGGCCCCTTGGTAGACACTCATTGACTGCCGAGGAAAGACGGAAGCCGGAAATGATTGAACAGGCAGTGGGATAATAACCGGGACCTGAGCTGTGGTGATTGGGATTTGGTGGAAGACGCTGTCATTTTGTCCTTGATCAAGTATGAAAGAGGCTGGATTGTGTACCACGGCCGCACCGCTTCGAGGATAATTGCTGTCGATTATCTTCGTGGGCGAACTTTGGTAATTCGCGTTATGTTTGGCTTGGGGCGGCTTCCATTCTTCATAATCCCTCTCCCCTTGGATCGAATCGTCTCCGGTAATCATGGGAACGATACGGCCTCCAGCAGTCACTCGCTGATGTTTCGGAGAAGAATGTTCTTTGAGAAAACGAGCAAAGCCTGCATCATTTGTCGTCAACGGATTCGGCGTTATCTTTTTTTTGTTGGTTGTTGGTCGATTATGCGGCTTTGGAGTATGAAGCCTTGGTGTATGCAGCTTTGGGTTATGCAGCTTGGGTGTATGTCCCAATGATTGAGCAAGATGTGGACCTACAGCGGTCTTCGAGGCGAGCTTTTTGCGAGGAGCCACTCGGGTTGCTGGCTTTTGAGGATGCTCGGGACGTAGTAGTTTACCTGCAAGAATGTCAGACATTGCGTGGAGGATACCTGTTCCCAGGCTTCCAGAGTGTTGCCAACTCGATGATGGGGAGTTACTGACAATCTTTGACGTGACCAGTCCAGTTACAGGTAACTTCCGTATCCTGGTAAAGCGCCATGAGCGTGGGGATGTTGTACTTCATTTTGATCAGGGGGTTGATGAGACATACCTGCAGATGGGCTGGAGAGAGACTTGTAGGAGTGAGTTGGTCGAAGTTGAGGCCCTTGAAGGAAGGCACGAGGTGAAGCACAAGCACAAGCACCACGCATATACAGTGCACTATGAAAGAAAGAAGGAGCGATGGAAGGAGAGAAAGTTCACATTAACATGAACATTAACATTCTCACTACTACTACTACTACCAGTACTCTAACTCAACTTTTGGTATCCAAGAACAAACATATCGATCAACCACTGCTTGCCATAACGGCTACTTCTACACGCTTTCCCGCACTTTCACCGGCTGCATCCCACTGTGAATCCTCCATTCCTCCTCATTCTCCTCGTCAAACGGCGAGATATGAGGTGCGCCGTCATGAGTTGGAGATGCGATATCCTCGATCTCTTTTCTGCGCTGACCCATTTCCCAGCTTCCAAGTCGCTCATGTCCTTGAACCACAATACCAGCAGCGGATGGATCATCATCAGTCCCGACATTTGGCTTGGAGGTACTACCCCAGATTGGCTTTCGGAAATTGAGATCTGCATCACTGGCGTTCTTGTCATTGCCTTTAAACCCCCCGATGCTCGGCTTGTGGCCTCCACGTTTGCGAATGCCACAGAAGAAAATGATCATCCCAAAGAGAAGACCAACACCCAGAGTCACGAAAGCTCCAATAACTCCGGCCACCGCAGGAGACATCTGTTTCTTTTGCTTTGAGGAGCTGCTGTCTCCCATCAACCCAGTACAGAAAATGGAATCCGCATTGCACTGAGTACACCATTCCTTCGTCGACTGCATCGCGAAGGTCTCAATTTCGGATTGGAACTCGCTATATGGAACATATTCCTGGCTTGGCCCATTTCCAAAAAGTGGATATGAGGCGAACTCGGAGGAATCGGTGCCATTGTGGAGGTAAAATCTCACAAATAGATTATCAGCGCCCGGATAGCTGGGGTAAATCTCGTCTGCTTCGAAACTATAAAGTTCAAAGACAAGGGATCCACCACGGACAAGGCGAGAATAGAAGTTTGGCTGTTGCTCCTTCGCCAGTCCCAGGAGAGAGGCTAGAGCCACGGCAGGCTCATCGCTACCAAACAGCAACGTCACTTTCTGCTGCAATCCAGATGTTCCAACGTTTATCGAGAAAGCGTTGAGAATACTCGCGGCCAAGCCTTGTCCGGCAACAGGATTCATGAGGCCGATGGCAGAGTGTTGATCATCTTGCTTATTCGTAGCATATGTATACTGATCTGCAAGCCACCGAGAGCGTCGCAGATCGTAATCGCCCAGAACCTCGAGCGCTTGGGTATTGTGGAGAATCTCATAGTCCAAGAAGTCGGCAATGTCAACGGCATTACTGTAGGTTGCTTGTGATTCATCCATCTCTCCCATCAATACTTCCTTCCAGAGTTTCGTATAGAAAGCGGCACTCTCCTGCGTAATGTCCTGGGCCTCACTGCTGTCCTGATATTCGCTCACGGCGGCTTGATGCATGGGGCATTGTGCCTGCCCTGCGACCATGATAGACTGTGGGTCGGAGCTCCCGAGACTGACGATTTTGGGATATTGGTATCCGCCAAGGGGATAGCTATAGAAAGTGCCATTCGGTGTTGAGTCGGAGGCTTGGACATCGGATTGATTCAATGGTGGATAGAGGCCTTGCATGAAAGCCTGTGCAGAGGCGATGACATATTGATCAGTTGTTGTGAGGATGCTGACATCCTGCGAGTCGAGGTAAAAAGGAGCAAGGCCTTGAACTGTGGATCCTGCATAGAACGCACTTCCTCCTGTCCTGACATATCTATCACGGAAGGCCGAGCCTGCCGCCTCAAGCTGGCTGGCTCCGTAGTCAGATAGCGCCCTGGTTCTCACTTGTGACATTATATTGGGGAGAGTGTCCCCATAAGTAGTGTATGCAAAGACACCCCAAACAGTCTCTGTATACTCCTGGGCCGTAGCTATGGCGGCCAACTGGACTGATACCGCAATAATGAGGGAGCAATGGGTTGAGAACATGTCGGCGGTTGAAGCGGGCAGTAGCCTCAAACTGATGGGATGTAGACAAAAGCGATGTATTGGAGTACTAGTACCTTCGGCGGCATTTATCACGAACAAGTGTTGGAAAAAGGACGCGGGACCTGTTTCCAAATAAGAAGGGCAGTTCTACGAGCCCAGGTAGCATGGGCCGGCTCGACCCCTGGTGCATACTGAATGGATTCAAGGATAACAGGAATCAGTGCCACCAGAGGCCGCTTTCGGAAACTAACCTTACCGGGCGTTATTGAGAAACCATGGGCTTGAAAGTCGCTGGGGTATATAAGCTCCTCATGGTTAGGGTTTCGGGAGCTTCGGGTGGATCACCACTCGCAGCATTAGCCTAGAGAAAGGATTCAAGCTTTCAAACCCAGTGTTCCATGGATGGACACAATGATCTCTGGTTGGGTGTTTTGGCTGTTACTGGCCAGAGCAATTTCAGATCGAAGAGCCAGCTTATAGCAGTGTTCATTTTGTTTGTCCGGAATGCTCTTGGAGTTGATTTTCCGTATTTTCTCCCTCACAATAAACTCCCTGCAAATTTGGATTCAAAAGGTAAAAGAAAATCGGTTCACAGAGAATCTACGTAGCTAGAGATGTAGGATAGGTGTGGTTGGAGGGTTACAGACCCAAGATGAAGACCCAGCCAGTCCCGTGCATCGATGACGCGCACTAATCAGAGTTGACATGAAACGGATCACCAGGGGCAAAATGCAGACTACGGGCAGATCTAAAGAATATTCAGGAGACTAATTTCAAGTCAGCCAAGATCTGCAGAATATTTTGAAGATTGTCTTGCCCACTCAGAAAAGATTATCATTTCTACTTTCTAGTGCTCGTGGGGAATATTGTTGCCTTTGATATCAGGCGTCAATCCCGTACTTTTGGCAATGGCAGTACCCGCTCGTCCATTGTCCATGGGCAGCACATACTACCTGATAGTATTAATATTCCTAGGCACACCCGGGAGTGAGATAGCGTGAAATTAGTATATGTTAATACTGAATACCCTATATCTCACTGTGCAATACTTAACTAGTAATAACCACCATAGTGAACAAACAACAATAACTCGCCCTACAACTGAACACTACAATGTACTTCTCCGCATTTAGAGGCGGTCAAGCCATTGACCAATAATACTACGTATTGGCAATCGCACTAGAACAAAGCCCCCCCGAGGCAAAAAACCTGACCTCCTGGAAGCCCTACAGCTGCGCCCTACCCCTACCCTAAGCCCTCATTTCTGCTCTTGGAAGTTGACAGCCCGACCCTAGAGACTGATAGTCCAGATGGTCGAGACTCGAGGCAATCGGCCATCTTTCGATGCCACATCTGATCTTCCCTCATTTCCTGACGATGAACTGGGTGAGTGCTACATTGCCGTTGGCGTTTGTCTGTTTCTTGTTAGCCCCATGCAGCTGGCGCCTACTACTACTACTATCTCCTTCTGTTGCCTCGTCCTATACTTTACCAATCTACTATCTCCCCATTCCACCCTGATTCACTCTTTGGCTGACCCCTTCCTTCCTTTTCTGCAATAGACCAAAAGCCACCCCTTCTCCTCGAGGAAGAGGATCATGGTACCCCGCCTGCCGCTAAAAAGCGTCGGATGGACGCTGGCCCGGACGACGAACCCACCTTCCAGCAATCCCTTGACAGTTTAGATCAACACGGCCCCGGCCACAAGATTGAAGAAGAACTTGCGACTGCGCTCGGTGAAAGTGTCGTGGATTCACTCGAGCCTACCGATCACCCGCCGGGTGATCAATCTCAATCCGATCCAACCGTCACCCAGAATGACAACCCGAACATCAACGCTGATGTCGCGTCCATCATATCCGAAATAATGGATCACACGGAGCGTCAAGATCAGACGGTTGCTATGGGCACGCAAGAAATCTCTCCGGTCGGCGAATTCCCCGGTGCGCGGGGCTTTGCGTTCCTCAAAGCCAATTCTCATCTGAAAATCCAAAGTTTACCCATTCTGGATAACTTGGTAAGTCTGATAGTCGCACTCTTTTTTGGGACCGGATATAGGTTCTAACCTTCCCAGTCAACCCAAATCCTCTCGTTTCTCTCCAAGAACAGTTACCAGGACCTCACTGCCATGGTATCCGAGCCGGAATCCGAGAACGGCCAGGCATACGCCACCATGCGCTCCCTATTCGATCATACAAAGAGGGTTTACACCGTGAAACACTCCTTCCTCCAAACTTCGGATCTTGAAATCACCGAATCATCCCAAGTGGACATCATTCGCAAGGCCAACTTGGCCTCTTTTGTGTCCAGTATTTTCGGTTCGCAGGAAATCGGGTTCTCGGAGTTGAACGAACACTTCTTAGATGTGTTTGTGCCAGAAGGTGGTCGGTTGTTGAAGGTTCAAGGGGCTTTGTACCTGGAGCTCAAAACCCAGGCTTTCATTGCAGCCATGAACAGCAAGTCCCGTACGCGGACACAGCTTCTGTGTGAACTGTTCCCTGATGACATGGAACAACGACTACTGGGGAGACGTCCTGGTACGAAGCAATTGGCTCCCAGCGAAACCGACTTTGTGAATCGACTGTCCTCCCGTCGTGATATCCTTCTTAATGACATCAACAACGAGGATGCACTTAAGGCTTTACCAGACAAGTACCACTGGGAGCACTTCCTTCGGGATCTGAGCTCGTACATCGCCAAAAACTTCGATCAAATTAATTCCCAACAGGTGTGTTACCACTTCTCCTGGCCACTTCATCGATGTTAATGCTTACACTAGGGAAAGAAACCCATTAAAGGACGCCAACCTTCTAGCTCTAATGGCGATGCCCAAGAGTCGCCCAGCACTACCCATCAAGGGCAGTTCTCTGTGAGCCAACCGGTTGAGGTTCCGGTAGACCGCAACATGCATGGCGATCTCGTTGCCCGTGCTGCCCGTGCGGCGCAGATTGCTTTACAGGGCCATGGCCTCCGACGCTCTCAGCAACAATCACAGCAACAAAATCAATACCAACAAGCACCCTCTCAAGCTAGCCAATCTCCCCAACCTCATACCCAACCTCATACCCAGCCGCCGCAACAGCAGCAGCAGCAACCGCAACAGCAACAACAACCGCAGCAACCGCACCAGCCGCAGCAGCCCACTCAGCCTGATAACCAATATCTCCACGGCTATACTGCTGCGCAGCAGCCCCAACAGCCTGCTCAACAGCCGCATCAACAGTCCCAACCGCAGCCGCAACCGCAACCCCAGTTTCACCATAGCCCCACCCCTCCTAGTGGATATCATCAACAACAGTCTGGTGGCCTAACCTTTCAACAAAGTCCCCTGCAAGCAAATTTCCAGCAATACAATCCGAATGCAGCCCAGGCAATGCAGGCCCGAAACAACGGGATGTCTTCGCAACAACAGGGCTACCTTCCAGGTATTCCCCACATCTCTCAATCGCAACCCACCCAAGTCCTGTACGAGCGGGCTCGGATGGCCGCATCGGCGAAGTCTTCACCTACCAGTCGAAAGTCCGGTCTCCCCAGTCAGCGGCGGCCTTGGACTACAGAGGAGGAAAATGCGCTGATGGCCGGTCTTGATCGAGTGAAAGGACCACACTGGAGCCAGATCCTGGCCATGTTCGGCCCTGGCGGAACCATCAGTGAAGCTCTGAAAGACCGTAACCAAGTGCAGCTCAAGGACAAAGCTCGCAATCTGAAGTTGTTCTTCCTCAAGAGCGGGATTGAAGTGCCTTACTATTTGAAATTCGTTACTGGTGAGCTGAAGACTCGTGCGCCTGCTCAGGCTGCCAAGAGAGAGGCCCGCGAGCGTCAAAAGAAGCAAGGCGAGGAGGATAAGGCGCATGTCGAGGGCATTAAGGGCATGATGGCCTTGGCTGGGGCACATCCGTCGCCCGTTCACGGGCACGAGATGTCTGCCTCGCCCAGCCTTCCTCCGGACGCCAATAGTCAATCTGTGTTCGACCAGACCGCCGAACAGAACTTAATGCAGACGCTCAGTCAAGAGGTGCACGGCAGTCAATATCCTCAGCACCACGCCGCTACCCCCGACCACATCGACCCTCACATGCAATTGGGACAATAGGTGATTTTCGACGCCTTTTATTTCTCAAGCATTTTGCTAGTGGGGCTTGAGCCAGGGGTCTGATTTTCGAGACACGCAGACTCTATTTCTTACTGTTCATTTGCCTGGAGTTCGAGGGATTGTACTATTGAATTTCCTCTGGAGTTTGCACATTACGAAGCGAAGTATGAAAAGCGGTGGATGAGTCTTGTACATTAGACATAGCTATCTCTGAATTTGAACTGAACAAACAAATCAAGCACTTCCGTAATCATGACCATTCGATTCGTCCGAGTTCTCACACCCCGAAAGTTCTTCTCTCCGAGTCTGTCTCTCGTTCAACAAAGAGCACGACTGTTCAGTCGCAGTCACAACCATATACATCAAGTCCCAAGGTGCATGTCACATGATACATCACGTGCTGTGTACATGCCCAGGTGAGATTGGTAAGAGGGAGACATCCATCCTGTTTCCTCTTGACCACCAAGATCAATTTCGCCCTTAACTGGGCCTTTTAGTTTTTCTCCACCTACGCAGCTGCCTATCGTCAAGCCACTTCTATGGTTGGGGGTTTGGACAATTCCCTGTTAGGACCTGAACATCAAGTGGGATCGCGGCGTCGTCCGAGACGGGTCCAAGTAGCTAGAGCGTGTGATGCTTGTCGACTTCGCCGCGCCAAGTGCGACAATGGCGTACCATGTTCAAAATGCCTGCAACGTGGAAACCACTGCAGTAACAGTGGCACATCCAAAGCCTCAACTCTCACGGAAGCTTCCGAGGAAATAGCCCACCTCAAGCGGATAGTTCAGCAATTAGAAACAGAGCTCAAGCGGCAGGGTTCCGACCAACAGACCCTACCAAGCCCTATAACATCATCGCCGTCACTGCATTCAGCTTTTATATCCTCAGGACAGGACCATGGCCTTGGCTTGAAAAGGTACCGTGACGGTATTCAGTTCAGGCCTATGCGCTCCTCTAACGAGACGTGGTTTGGGCCATCATCGCTTTACTTTTTTATTCAGTGTCTAAGCAAGTTTCTTAACCTTCAACTGCGAAAGGAAAATCCCGTCCATCGTTTGCATCCTGTTTCAGCCAGTTATCACAAATTACTGGACGTACCAGACGCGGGCTTACTTGGAAATCTAAGCTGTCCATGGGAACCTCCAGCCGAGGAAGTCCCTACCGCGGGGGTTTACCTGAGTCTCATACAAGAGGACTACTTTTTAAACCTTTATTGGCAAACCTACCATACATCGCTTTTTCCGATTGTGGATGAGACACAGTTCAAGAATCATTATCAGTCTCTCTTGGTGAATGGCGGTCAGGAGCGAAGACCCTCAGCCCTCGTCGATGTTATGATTGCCATGTGCATGCAATATGCAACCTCTACAATGCCTGCAGAGATTCAAGGAGTCTTTGCTGAGGGCAAAGATGCTCTAGTTGCGGGTCGATGGCACTATTGGCGTGGGCAAAAGTTGCTCAAATATGAACTCGACAGCCCATCGTTATCAACACTACAATGTCATCTTCTTTGTGCAGTCTACATATGTGGCGGATCTTTCCACAATATGATGAATAGTACGGTAGGCCTCGCTGTAAGCACTGCTTATATGCTTGGTCTGCATCTGGATCCCCCGTCGACCATGTCCGAAAAAGATCGCGAGATGCGCAGGCGACTTTGGTGGGCAGTCTACCTCATGGACAGTAAAGCTGGAATGAAGCTTGGTCGTCCTTTTATGCTGTCTAGCTCCTACGCCATGCCGTCTTTACCTAGTGATACTCTTGACGCTGCCGTGAGCTCCGGATCCATGTTTGCTCCTATCGGACAGAATGTCACATGGCTGAGTTATAATCTACACATGGTCCAACTTTACATCAAAGTTAGAACAGCCTACACGGCATTTTACGATCAGTATATCCATTTACAGGAAGGCCAGGCTCTATGGGCTGATCATGAAGCTCAAGCCTCCAGCGCGGGGCTTCTAAACACACACGCCCAGAGCTTTCAAGAATGGGTTGACAGTGTTCCAGAATCTCTGAAACTGAAGCGTCAAAACCATGGTCAACCCATTTCCACAGATTTCACCTCCATTACATTTGAGCCATTTACTCCACCTTGGCTGCAGCGCCAACGCTTGCTCCTCGAACACACATATCATCACCTCAGCATAAACATTTATCGACCATTCATATCCTTCACCTTGAAACCACCGTCGGATTCGATTGCAGAGGAACTCGCCATGAGATGCGCTTCTCATGCAATCATGTTGACGATGATCACACACCAGGCGCTCATAGAATCAACGCTCTTTGACGGGTGGCACGAGGCCTTCTTCTGTCAGTGGAATGCAGTCATGACCCTTGTTGGGTTCGTGATGTTATTTCCATCTTCGACAATATCCAACCAGGCTAAGCAAGCAATTGAATTGGCTATCTTGGTCTTCGACAATTTTGGTGCCAAGTTTCCTGTCGCGGCGAATGCAGCAAAAATAGTTCGTGATTTATTTGTCAAAATTGAGGTACTCGCAAAGCCTAGCGATCTTGCGTCCAACGCTGCGATCATATCCCAAGACTTCGAAGCTAGCTCCTCATCCTCGGTGTCAATTAACCAATCTCTGTCATCACATGATCCTTTCGATGCACCGGAGTTCAACTTGTTTGATATGGCTGTCGACATTGATTTCTGGAATAGTGTTGAGGCGCTATGGCCCGAGTTTGATAACATATCACAATTTTAAGCAGAAATATGAACGATGAATGATCTGTCTATTTGGAAATGCCAGTATAATGCCTTGATTGAATTTTTAATCTAATTATAAATCTCGCAATGGATTGAAGTCTAAATGAAATCCCATTAGCGTTGGTTCGGTGGTCCTCTTTGGAAGCAAGAACACTGGCCTCGTTCCAGCTTAAACGGTCTGGTTTGGCTAGAAGTCAGTGGCTATCTCCAAACCTATTATTCCTTTAGTTTGACAGGAAATAACTTTGCATTTTTTGGGCAACCACAATGCATTCAACAACTTGATGGTTTTCAGTGAACCAAGGGTGTTTTTCTTCGTACCCGCCTCAGAGTACAACACATAATTCAGTTGCGTGCCGGCCAATATTCGTTCTTTGTCGATCATTTGATCATCAAAAGCATTTCTTTAATTAATATCTCAATTTGGTAGCCAATCCTATTAGATTGGCTAGAATTTCGTCGGAGGTACGGAGTTGTGCAGACAGTCGCTTACTTCACCCTGCAAGGCGGGCCTGGACGCGACAGGTGTTGGGAGGAAAAGGCGAGCAATCGCGCAAAGATAATTGGATACTGAACAAAAATGCTATGGCGGTCTGATAGAGGCGCCATTGTTTGGATTCCGGTTAAAATGGGCCTGCACAATTCAATCTGCAAATAAGCCGGAGTTGCGGAGCTGCGAGATGACGGAGTCGCGGAGTTGCGGAGTGAGGCTGACAGCCCAACTTAGCTATAGATGAAAAGGCCTATAAATTCCCATCTCATCTGCACATTTTCAAATTAATATTCACCTCTCATCACAGTATCTTTCTAATATAAGCAAAGTCTATTATTCCAACGTTTTTCCAAATTCAAAATGTCTCCTCCTCGCAAGGCGCTCATCAGCATCACTTCGGCCCAGGCCACACTCTTCCAAGGAAAAGAGACGACCGGACTTTTCATCAGTGAAGCTCTTCACCCATTCAAAGTTCTCACTGCTGCGGGATTTGAAGTCGATCTCGCCTCCGAGACAGGAGAATACACTCCTGACTGGCTGTCGCAACAACCAGACTTTCTCAACGGCGAGGATCTTAAGATCTGGAACGATCACAACAGCGAATTTCGCCGAAAGCTAGACAATCTGCACAAGGCTGCCGACTTAGATAAGTCTCAATATGGCCTCTTCTACGCCTCTGCTGGCCATGCCGCTCTGATCGACTATCCCACCGCAGCGTCCTTGCAGAAAATCGCTGAAGAAGTCTGGGCAAACGGTGGTGTTGTCGCCTCGGTATGCCACGGTCCTGCCATATTTGCCAATCTCCTCGATAAGGCAACTGGGGAGCCGATCATCAAGGGAAGAAAGATTACTGGATTTACCTCTGAAGCCGAGGATACTATGGGTATCATGGCTGAGCTGCGGAGTTGGAATTCTGAGCTGGTCGAGGAAATTGCCAAACGTCTTGGGGCTACTTGTGAGTTCGACTTGGATATAGGAATTTCACCACTATTCATAGCTAATTAAAATTACAGATGAGCGTTCCGCTGGAGTTTGGGATGACTTCCATGTCGTGGATGGTCGTTTAGTGACAGGCCAGAATCCTGCCAGTGCAGCGTCAACTGCCCAGGCAGCAGTTGAGGTTTTTGAGGGCTTGTGATTAAATACTTGTCTGTCAAAAATTATAATTCTTTTAGATAGATGAATGGATCTTGCTAGCTATACTTTCCAAAGTCGAAACATTTGCTAAAGCTTTGCTTGCCAATTCAACCACCTAGGATAACGTAGAGCAATGAATTATACATGGGCCCTCTGGGGCATCTGTGGTTATTTTCAATGACCGAGTACAAAGTTGAATTTATATGCTTTGAATGCGTTATTCAAGTTCCAACTTAAAAGTCTCTGATAGTTAGAACTTAGTAGTAGTACCAGTAGTATAGATCTGAATATCAGAAACGACTCCACCGCCGAGATGGGCCGTGCACCCATCTCCTCCGCCCGCGACTCGCTCTGTGACTGGCTCTGCGACGATAGGACGAACATCTGACCACCGACCACTCCCAGCTCACCACTGAATTGATTGGTCTCGTCACACCTGGTCCCTGCAGCCCATTGTTTGATCCTATAGGGGAGTGACAACATCCATGACCTGCCCACCATGAGTGAACAACCTTCCCAGACCCCCCAACCGCCAAACGGGTCACAAGAGCACCCCATCCCGCCATCAGCTACTCCTGTCGAGCCAGCCACTGATTCGGCCGTGAAGCCCGAACCTGACCTTGACGCCTCCATCGAACAAGATATCGATATGAATGCAGAACAGACCCAGGCCACCGGCGACGACAACGCCCCTCTCCCAACGGATGTCGATCCCATGGCCGCCGCGCCGCAGCCTTCCAAGAAGGAGACCAGCTTGCGCGAGTTCCTAGGCAAGATGGATGATTATGCGCCAATCGTATGTGATCTTTTATTTTTCGTTTCCTCCCATTTCCTCTTCCGGGTTGGGCTATGCTACGCTGCGACCACCAGCCAAGCTACTACCTACTCCCGACGACATACACTACCTACTCCCCGCGTTATCTCACCCTCACTTCACCTTACCTCACTTCACTTCACTCTCACGCCGGCTCTCATCTAGAGAGACCTACGCGCAAAATACATAGACAGGGGCCTTTAGTCCAACAACAGCGAAAAAAAATGAAGCTAACCTCCATACCTCCTCTCTAGATCCCCGACGCAGTAACAGCACACTACCTCACTCTAGCCGGCCTTCCACCCCCAGGCACCGGCCCCAACCAAACACCACCACACCTCGCCCGCCTCCTCGCGCTCGCGACGCAGAAATTCGTCTCAGACCTCGCAGCCGACTCTTACCAGTTCGCCCGCATCCGTGCTTCCAACAGTTCCTCCGCCAGCAACCCAATGGGCAGTTTGACAGCTGCGTCTGGTCTCGGCGGGCCCGCGGGCCCAGCGCCCGGAGGCCCTGCCGGCGGCGACAAGGGAAACAAGGGCAATACGCATCTCGGTATTCAGCGGGCTGGATTTGGAGGTGGGGGTTCGGGTGGTACAGGTCAGGGCCGGACTGTGCTTACCATGGAAGATCTTGGCATGGCAGTTTCGGAGTATGGGGTTACTGTGAAGCGCGGCGAGTTCTATCGTTGAGAAATGCCTGGCTACATGTCTGGCTAGGGCAGACTGGGATAGTGGTTGCTATGTGAGCGTTTTTTTTAATGCGCATCGCATTTCGTCCTTTGTCTGCTTCTCATGCCTCGCCCATTTTCTGTGGCTGGGGTTTTTTTTCTTATGTTACTATCTGCGATGGGTTTCGGCGCTGGCGTACAAACCGGTTAAGCAGGCCGCTGACATTGCGGCCCGGGCATTTTTGGATGGGAGGGAGGTTTTTCCTTTCTGGAAATGGTGTTCTTTCTTGCTTTCTTTTTCGAGTTTCGTCTTGTCATCTAGATCAGTTAGTCCTCTTGAGCTATACGATCGATGTATACCATTTGAATCAGATATAAATTATGGTGAATGCATTTTTCCATGGCTAAACTCCATCCCACGAGTAGGTAATGTCACAAGGGATACCACTGATAAAAACTATCTGTACACGGCACTGCGGCCAAATAAAAGAAACAAGGTGCTTTCAACAAAGCATGCCATCGATTTCCAGCCTGAATCGCTCTTCTCCGCAGGGTATAAGAATTTGATTTCGACTGATTTCTGCAATTTCGGAAATCCAGTCTCCAGCAATTGGGCGAAAAAGGGCGATTGTTGGCGAGACGAGTGGATTGAAGCTGGGCCGGCTGGCACGGGGCGTTGGTTTGGAGATCCAAGAAGTCTTCCTAACCGGGACGATGCGGCAATCCGGCAATTCGCTTATTTGTTCTTGGACTGCTTGTAGGTGAAGCGCTTTCGGGTCCTATATTGATTCTCCTGTTAGTTCAGATTCGGACTGCGGGATACCCCGGGCCTGGAGATCGCTGGTCGGAGTTGAATTGGCCAAACGTACGCGACATATTCTCCGAGCTTGCGACCGACCATCTCCTCCGTGATCTGGATCTCTTGGTAGGTCTTTCCGTTATGAACAGCGAAGCGAAGGCCAACGAAGTTGGGGAGAATGGTTGCGGCGCGCTTTTGGGTGCGGATTGGAGGAGTGTTTGGCGGAGGAGGGAGGGTGCGCGGGAGAGGGAGACTGCATTGGCGGTGATTAGTATTCCAGTTCTCTGTTAAGCTAAATCATCCTCCCAGGGCTGTTCATCGAGCAATGGCGGAGGGGATGGTGCTTGGATTGACGGGTTGAACGTACGGGACAATGTTCGGGCCTGTTGAGCGTGTAAGCAATGGGGTTCCTCCAGGATATCCGGATATTTATTTGCACTGGGATCAGCGGAACATACCTTTCCAGACCGATCGGCCCAGCAGAGCACGCGTGGCAAACATTTTGACGTGCGATTGTCCGTGGTCGTGATCCGCTGAAGTCGAAACCTTTTTGGAGATTTCGAGATTACGTCAGCGTGTATATCCAGCGGCTATTGGCCCGAAGTATACCCCGTATTTACAGATGTTCCCTGCTGTCTATTGCATATTTCAGACTGTGCAAACTGAGGAGTGAACTTTGCTTTGAATTCAATGCAGAAAGACCGCCTGTAAATGCATTAAACTGGCTAAATGACTTGAAGCTCTCTATATAAGGAACGATTGGCTGGGCAGAGAATTCCACATACACGCCAGCTGTTGCCAGCAATCAGCTGGTTGATGTACTCTCTGGGCCTGTGTTCACAGAGCAAGTTCCTCAAAGACCTTGACTAGGCTTCTAATTCCCAACAACATGTTTTCATCCGGCCCTTCCCCCGGGGCCCATCTGGCATGGGCGAAATCAATCACGCGGAGATCGTGGACTTTTGGTGGGTCTTCTTCGTCGTCATCATCGTCAACTATGGTGGGCATCTCCATTGTCTGAGGATCGATGCTGATGTTGATGGCGGTTTGTGGCATTCCGTTGACATCAACAAGCTCCAAGGCTTGTTCTGATATTTCGAAGCCAATTTCTTCATCGTCATCGTCATCATCATCTTCTTCCTGATCGTTTGGATCGGGGATCTTCTTTTCCTCTTCTAATGCCTCCTCCATAGCTTCTGGATCACCCTCGTAGACCACCAATACGCTGGCAGAGTACATGCGACTCTCTTCAGCCTCAAGAACCTCCTGGATGTTTTTCAACTCCTTGGCCAAGCGCTCAGCAATCAATTTAGAGCGGTCAACCTTGCCAACTTTGGCTCCGGCGAGGAAGGTCTCAAACCCCTGCTTCACATTGCCCTCGTTGAATGAGCGCCCATACCACTTGTCATATCTCCGGTACCCGTCCTTCTCAACGACTTCTCCCTTTGCACCCTCTGAGCCCTCGTATTTCGTAGCATATGGGTCGGTATGAGTGCCCTCATCCGTTCCCCCATTTTCACCCGTCCATACTTTCATTCCGGCAATACGGTATCCTAAGGGATAGCTTGTTGTCTCCTTGGCCACTGCATCCAGCTTAGTGCGTTTCGCCGGCGGAGCATCATCCGCCCAGAGTCTAGCTCCGAGCTTGACGTCCAGCACGTTGGGTCGGCGAAACCCACAAGCGATGTTTTCCAGGACGATAGATAAGCCCGTCTCCAGCTTCTTGCCGCCGGACGGCACCCAGTGTTGTTCTAGTACGTGGCTGGGTTTGCCGACGTTTGGCGCGGCGGACTCCCCCTCCGCTTGTGCTTGGGTGGGGGGAGCAGCTGAGGGCTCAGCGGAGCCAGGAAGAAAGTGAGCGCCCGTTTCCTGGGCGGCAGCAATCGCCAGCGGTTCTTGCTGATCGGCGGATGAGAGCGTGCCCAGGAAGAGGGGCATGAACTCCTGGAAGGATTTGTGAAGGGTACTTGATTCGTAGAATTCGATCTCCTGTTTTGTGCAAGGTTTCGCGATCATGTAGCCGGAGTGGGTGCAGCGGACACCCTCACTAGAGGAAGAAACAGATGACGTTAGCTCAAAGAACAAAAGTCGAGAAGCTTCCCAGCATCTCTCTGGCCAGAAAGCTTAGCTTGTAGCTGGCCCTGATCGCCCATGTACGACCGTTGACCGTTGACCCGTTGGCGGCAAGCTTTCGGGCGGTCGCGTGGACATCGGACAAGTCGGGGAAAGGCGAAACTTACTGGCCCGCAGCAACATGGTCGAAAGGGACCAAATCATCGCTGCCCAGCTGTGGCGTCTTGCGACTGCCCATTTTTGAGGCGGGCATTGTGATGGAGAGGTCAGAGGTCAGAAGTCAGACCTGAAGTGATTCGGGGTCTGGTTCAATGGTCTGCCGGATGACTCAACAAGTGTAAACCTGAACGGTACTAGTAGAAGTTGAACCAAAGTTGAGAGGAGATTTGCAGGGCAAAGGGTCAGGAACAGGAACAAGAACGGGCACTCCGGGGTATAAATAAATCTTTGTATCCACCTGGGCAGCAGATAGATGGGAAATGAAAGGCCGATCGGATGTCAGCGCTTCCACCAAGCCGGTTTCTCAAGTGAATTCTACTAGTACTAGTAATTTCGACCGTGCCACTGACACCGTGCGACTTAGATCCGGATGTGCTGACGATTCTTTGGCTAGGCAGGGAGTACTATTACTAGTAAATGTCAACTAAAATAAGTAGTAGGAATTGCCAGTGATTAGGCTTGAAATATTGGTACTGGTACCGGTTCCCTACTCAGGTTCAAGAGATATGTCACCACTGGTATCTCATCTCCAAAATATACTTCAGGACAACAACATCATACTACTAGTACTACTATTAACAAGATACCAGTATTATTGCTAGTAATGATTAGTACGGACTCTTCAGAATAAGTGGTCAACAAATTGAAAGCAAACAGGAAGAAACCACCCAAGCAGAACAGAAGCAGAAGCAGGCAGGGAACTGGTTTGCTCCTGCCTCAGCACCAGCAGCAACAACAACAACACCTGGGGGCACCTTCCTCCAGCCCTGGCTCTTTTTTTCTCCCTCTCGTCTTCTCTCTTTGATCTATTATCATTCTTCATCACATCTCTCTCTCTCATCTTCTCCCTTCTCCTATCCTGATCGTCATTTGAATCATACGCCAACTGCAACTTGATCTCTAGCTCGAGATGGGAAAATCCAACACTAAGCGGCCAAAAAGCCAGCGGGGACTGGTCAGTATATGAAAGCTCCAGAACATCGTAAGAATATACCATTAATCCATTCAAACAGAACAAGCCCACCGGTTTTGAAGAATACAATGCTGATGGCCCTATCACTCCAGCGGAGCATGACGAACTGTCACAGCTTTACAACCCGTAAGCCAGCCCACCCACTCGCCTAGTAGAGCAAGACTGACACTTCAATCTAGGAACCGTTCTTTCATTGAGTTTGAACTTTCACTCCCGTCTGAGACTTCCACCCTCTAACCATTCAACCCAGCCGATTCGAAGATGCTCTCATGCGATTTCAACACAAGCGCCGGATCTTCCCCGACAGATTGAACGTGTTTCACAAGTATCTGCAGTATGGCGGTGTCAGTGCTGGTCCAAATTATGGCACCGGTGTGAGTGCCAAAGAGGTGAAAGGGATGACCGAGGAGGAGGCCATGCAAGCTCGAACCCAGACCGCTGTTGAAAAGTCCCGAGAGAACCTGAATCTGGATATCAGCTTCGACGAAGTTGCCAAAGGTTTCCTGTGAGTGGTTCAATATTTGATCGATATTACTCTGTCAGACTTGTAAAAGCGTCCTAATTCAGCACAGTGGCTCGTTCTTTGTTAGTCACTTCAATCCAGAACGCCAGGCGGACATTGAACTTGCAACGGTGACGCTGAGAAACTTTTACACCTATCTTCTCTACCATGACGTTTGCCCCGAATACAAGGATGACCTCGAACAAGCACGAAAGACCTGCGACCTCGCTGGCATTGAGCTCTTGAAGACCATGAAACTCGTTCACAAAGCCCCAGGGGCCTTCAATCGCTGCTGCTCAATGCTTTTCGGCGGATACCATTTTGCTTCCGAGTGGGAAAACACCCCAGCTGACGGTCTAAAGAGTGGAGACGAGAAGTCTGACCAAATTGCTCGCAAAGTGGTCAAGTATGCCATTGCAGGAGCCGGTTCCAACGAGCAAGCTTCCCGATTCCAGGAGTTGGTCCATCATAACTCGGTTTCTACTATGAAGCTCGAGGACATTGACGGCTTTGAGATCCTCGAAGTGATTCAACCTGACGATGCAACCCGCGAATTTTACCAACAAACGGCACCAGACCTGGTTCCTGTGGGCAAGATTCGTGCCAAGTCCTACCGCGACCCGGCGAATCCGGACATCGACATGTCTCCAGATGAACGTGCAGAGTGGGACAAAGGCAATGGTCCTGCTTATGACTTTGAGTTCTTCCTTGAACCTGAGCTTCTTGAGTTCTGCTACCCTGGATTGAAGATCATGACTGGTATCTGGGAAATCAACTGTGGTGTCTACTACTTCGACGAGATCATGTCGACATTACCCTCGTTCTACACATTGATCGCAAATGACCTGATGTTGCACTGGAAATGGCCAAAGGACCTGCCAAATGAGGATACCAAACAGGAGGATGCTGTAGAGCAATCTGCCAGGGAGGCAGTGGAGCAGTATCTGAAGGCTAATGATCCGAACAACCCCATTGACACTACCGTAGCGGCAGGAGTCTCTGACAAGGTCCTGGAGAAATGCAAGGAGCTGACTGGCATAGAGAATCTAAAGCTGGCAGGTCCGCCAAGGGAAAAGACTGGGATGGAAGGATCGGACTCGGAAGATGATGAGCTTTAGTGGTCTGAAATGTCTTCTTTAGCCGGGTGGGTTCTAATCCTTCCTTCTTTTCGTGGAGTGATCTGGTATTGACGGGGGGGGAAAGGGAGATGGAATGGAGTCCAACGAGGTCTGAAGTTACGAATCTTGATTTCCAAAAATTGCGGCGCTCCATAGCGGCAACTAGCTCAGTAGTAGTTATTGATTTCAAGTAGTTAAAGGACTATCTCAATACACATCTATGGATCCGAGTCTCAATTATTCGTTCGGCTTTCGAACTTCCCTGGTACTGTGGTACATAACCAAGTACACTCCAGGGATTATTTTAAATCTTGTTTTACTGCCTGTAGATATTCTTGTCTATTAGATAGTACTATAGAATCTACTAGGGCCCACCCGGCATAAACTTCCGATGACAATTCGCGTTATAATTAAGATGTGATCGTGAAAAATTCGTAGATAGGTGAATCTAGCCGAGCGGCAAAACAAACCGCTTTTCTTTCTGGTCGGTCTTCCTTTCGGAGACCCCGAGACCTAAGTGACGTGTTTTTAGCACTTTCGGCCAACCTAAGCGACCTTAATGGAGGCTCCTTCGCGTTTGCTATCGGTTTCTGAACCAGAAAGGTTCCTGGAGCCGGATTTCTATAGCGCCCCTTTAATAGTGTGCGCCACGCTATCGTCCAGGCATTGAAGCTTGGTCAGACGGAGACTAGCTTCCTCCGAGCCAGGCACATTTTCGCTTACGGCCTTGTTCAGAGTCTATGGTATTGGCTTACCAGCTCGCTTTGAAATGTATAGTTTGAAGTCGGCAGAGCTCCCCAAAGCTTGGTTTTTTGAATATTATTCAGCCACCATCTTTACTCCACTCGAGCTCCGTGAGGTGAGGCCCATGGAGGACTCACGCTCGTCAATACACATATAAAGCCATCCCCTATCAATTATTAATAGGGAAATTCTGGACAGCACTTTCGTTTACGCCTTGTCAAATTGCGAGGACTCGTCATGATGTGGAGATCGGCATTATGGTTGGCATTGACATGCGCAGCCACTACTGCAGCCCTACCTGCGGAGAATCATGGCAAATCTTGTCCCGTCAAGCATGACCCGTTGCCCAATTGGCATGACGGGCCCTTCAAAGAAATTATTCGTTTGATTGAAGGATGTCCCGAAGGACGCGGTTTCTGTCGCGAACTCATTCACGGTTCTGAAGTTACCACCAAAACTAAGACGGTGACCCCAATGCCAACTACCGTCAAGATCATTCAAACCATCACCGATCATTCTCGCGAGGTGACAAGAACGACCACCAAGGGGATTACCTCGATAATTACAGAGCCACGGGCTACCACAACTC
Source organism: Penicillium pancosmium (assembly GCA_031761475.1). NCBI lineage: Eukaryota > Fungi > Ascomycota > Eurotiomycetes > Eurotiales > Aspergillaceae > Penicillium > Penicillium pancosmium. The sequence continues at coordinate 73,985 of JAVMSB010000049.1, read as the reverse complement.
ATTATGTGGCATCGACTTTGACGCAGACTGTGCCCTTAACGATCACAGACCTATCCACATCTACAATTATGGATGTTTCCACCGTCTTCCTGACTTCGGCAGACTTTATAACAATCACGAAGCCGGCGACTAGCTTCATGACGAACACGGTCACTCAGGTCATCACCGACGACACGGCTGCCACTATCTCCGAGTACTTCACGGACACTACTACCAAGACCTTCTCCAATACGATCACCGACTATGCGACAGTCTTTGTTACATCCTACACCACTGACTATGCAACCAACTATGTTACCAATCTTTATACAGAAATAGCAACTGACACTATCACAAACTTTCATACTGAGACCACAACCATTTCCTTTACTGATACCGCCACTGCAACGGTCACGGATACTATCCCATCTACAACCACTCAAGAGGTGGATGTGACTACTACTGATACTCAGTCCCTGACTACTATTCAGACCGACTTGATCACTTCTACCAACACACTCTCCGCCACGGAAACCGACTATATCACTGCTACAATCACCTCCGTGGAGACTGATGGTGTTACTGTCACTGCAACCGCTGTAACAACTATTGAACCAGTCAAAAGGGACGAGATCAATGCACGTGCTGCTCTACACACTCCTTCCGCTTTGAAAAACATTCATGATGGTCATCTTTCAAGCGCATGCTCTTTCCTGTGGGATGAGAAGTGGCTGTCAACGACGTATACTACGAAGACAGTCGCAAAGCCTACAGTACGCTCGGTCTCGCTGGAGTTTTGCAGACCATATGCTAACTTACTGAATAGGTTACTAATACTATTAACACTCACACCCACGTGCCTGGAACCCATACGGTCTATATCACAACGTTGACAACCGACTTTGTGACTAGAACAGCACCCCATATCTTGACTACGACGGTCACCAACACCATCACCGCCGATATTACGAGTACGGAAACCGTTCACGATACATCAACAATCACGTCCTTATCTACAACGACTGCCACCGATACTCCAGAATTGGTTGTGACAGTGGATATCGCAACCACCGAGACCGACCTTGTCACTGCCACGGTGACGACTGACGTGACAATCTCGACGACTTTGGATATTACCTCCGAAGAAACTGCCTCGGTAACGGAAACTGTCACGGCGGACGTCACAAACACTGCCACGACTGACCTGACAACGATTCAAACCAACACGGAGACAGTCGATATCACATCCAGCCAGACAATTACCCAAACTGCCGATGTCACCGCTACTGAAACGGCATCCATAACGATCACAGAGACCTCAACGATCACCGTCGACGTAACGGAAGTAGCAACGATTACTTCAACTTCTTTCTTCGGTATCACCACCACTCAACCAGTCACGCTCCAAAGTACAGTCGTCAACACAGTCGACATCACCAACACTAAATTCACCACGTCAACCATCGACGTGACCAAGACCCAAACAGTCTCGACGACTACCACCACAACTGTGACTGCAACCGTAACCGCGGCCAGTAGGGTTAACCTCGTGCAAAATCCAGATTTTGACGTAGGGAACGCTTTCTCTCTGGCTGACTGGACGACCGCAGGTAGCGGAAGCGTAGTCACATATGCTAGTGGCTCATCAATTGGCACTCCTTATGTATTCTATTATGTTGGCATCAGTCCGCAAACATATACGCTCTCTCAGTCACTGGCCACCGCCTCAGGAACTACATACACCGTGTCGTTTTGGTGGAGAGTGGGCACTTCAACCTCGTCTTTGATTGTTACGCTTGGATCCGGCAGCCAAACATATCAGGCTCCATCGAATAAGCTCGCTGTCTGGATTGAGGAGACATTTACCTATAAGGCCACTTCCTCGTCCTCCGAGCTTTCGTTTAAGTTTACCCCACCCAGCACCTCGACAGGATTTCAGTTAGGCTTGATCAGCGTCAAATGATGTGTGTATATGTGTGTGAGAGAAGGGGAGCATTTAGACCTTACTGCGATATCTATCTCTATTAATCAACTATCTTCAGCTTCTCCCTCGTTGCATTTCGTAAAGATAAATGGCTTAATTATGTGGCTGGATCGCAATGCAAAGATCCTGTAAGACTTTGGGGTCTTACTTTCAAGTTATTTTTGGTGATTACAAAAAGAGGGTATAAGAGACTAGTACTTTTCGGCCGTGACTCTAACCAGACAAGGTACTGGTAATTCACAGGTCCCATCGATATTTCATTATACATTAAGAGACGAGCATACAACCGCCAACTGAAATATACAAAACATGATACATTTTTCAACCGGCATCCTAAAGCCCATCCATCGGTCCATCCATCGATTCATCACTCCCACCTCCGCCACTCATCAACAGCCTTCTTCATCTCCACATCACAATCATATCCCCTCTTCTCAGCAATAAGCAATTCCTCCCTTCGATCCCTAAACCTCTGCTCAGCCTCAAATCTCCTCAACGCAACACTCTTCAAAGCCGGAAAATCCCCCTTCAACACCGCATCCCGAAATCGAGCCCTCACTCGAGCCGAGTACAACTGACAAGTCGCTTCACGACACCGATTCGGCCCATCACCCGGAAGTAAACGCATAGATGTAGAGAACATGCGCGCAATGGAATGATTATTCTTAGCAAGAGGCCAGACAACTTCATCATAACAGTCTTCACAGACACTAAGTTCCGGCAAAGCGGGGATATAATGCCATGTACTCATGGTCGGACGATCGCGTCGACAATCACGCAGGACGACCTTGCGCCGGGCGTACGAGAGAAATTCGCGCGTATCGGGTCGACGGGATGGGTCTAGTTCTGCGCGTGTCGCGGCGCTGTCGAGTAGGTCTATGAATTGGACGAAACGCGGGCTGTTCGTGACGAAGTCGCAGACTCGCTCTGATGGTTCGGGATTGTGGTGGAATGTGTCGCGGTGAGGTGGCATTAAGATGCGGACCTTTCGCGCGCATGTTCCGCAGACTTGGAAGCGTGGTAGGTAGAGGCCTGTGTCTGGGTCGATGACGCGGTGCCATGTTTGGTCTGTGATGGTTCGACCGGGGCATGGGCGGGTTCCTGGTGGTGGTCGAGTCATTTGGTAGAGCATTTCGAGGCTGTCGTGTTGCTTTTTGATCATTTGGGTCCAGGCTAGACGAACCCAGGCGTTGGAGAAGGCGCAGCGGACTGCTTGGGTAGGGGGCTTGGGTAGGCTTGGGATGAAGAAGTCGCGGTAACGAGAGTGGGCGATCTGGCTCATGCAAGTTGGACAGATGTCTAGGTGTGTCAGCCCTTTGAGGGTATACCAGTCCTGGTGGCCCGCCACGGGGGTGGAGCGAGGACATGGAGTGAGGCATAGTCCAACGGGAGCTGGAGGCTTCTGGGGAGGACTTGGTTCACGGGTGGTAATGGTTTGAGACGAAACGGGCTTTGACATGGGCTCCTCCTGAAACTTGACGGATGCTAGTGGCCGAGATGATTTTCTGAGACCCGGTGGGACATCTTCAGATGAAACTGACTTCGACGCCTTGCGCGTCATGGAGGTTGATCGAGACGGCGGCGGTGCAAGCGCAGCCGATGAGGTTGCTCGTGAGCGTGTGGCTGATGGTCTATCGTCAGGCAAGGCCGACCTCGATTCCTTGCGCGCTGTGGAGGCCGATCGAGCGGGTGGTGGTGGTGGTGGTGCAACTGAAGCCGATGAGACTGCTCGTGAGCGTGTCGCTGGCGGTCCGTCATCGGTTGAGCCCGACCTCGATGTCTTGCGCGCTGTGGAAGTTGATCGAGAAGGCGGCGGCCCAACTGTACTCACAGAGGTTGTTCGTGAGCGTGTAACTGGAGGTCGATCATTTGTACGGAAGTTTGGGCCACGATCTGGCTCAAGAGGAGGCGGATACTGTATGGGTCCCACGACGGAGGGAGGTCCAGCCGACACGAGAGGCTTCACTCTGGACACTCTAGGGCGAATTTCTGTATCCGAGAACGATGCCGCCTCGCCGTGATCTTGCTGCCGCTCTCGCATTTCTCGTCGAAGCTGAAGTTTCTCTTCAAGTCTCTCTGCAACCGAAAGGCCGGTGAACTGACCAACAGTTGGTTTTGTTTGTGTTGTAGAGCCAGATGAGGATGAGTTTCTACTCCGTATAGTGGCCGAGTCAGAAAGATATCCAGAATTTTCTCGTTGGCGTTGACTGGGCCCAAATCGAGGAGCTGAACTTCTATATCGTGCACTGTTGGACCGGCCAATTGAAGACTTTGAGGGGCGCGACGAGGTCCTTTCGTAGACTGGGCCTCGAGACGGAGATCGAGGTCGCTCGGGTCTCTCGCCTCGCGACTTGTGGGGAGCGATAAAGACTGGCGCATCCTCCTGGGGAGGAACTGGAGCTCGCGAGAGAGAACGGGAGCGAGATCGACGGGGTAAATACATACTTGCATCGCGGGGGGGTTGCTGATGGACTTCCGCTTGTGGTCGACCTCGGAAATTATTGGATGCAGATGAGGCTGACGCCGGTTGGGGTCGCGAGCGAACAGGGGACTGAGAGCGAGGCACCGGGGCTGCGCGAGATGGGGGTCCTGGAGCTGAAGGAGCTGAAGGGGCCGAATGAACTCGAGGTGCTGGGGGAGCTCGAGGGACCTGAGGAGCTCGGGGTGGGGGCGTCGCTGGACCAGAGCTCTCATCCGAAGAAACGTTGCCTAGTCCAGGCACATTGGGGATGCTGGGCGGGATCGATGTCGATACGGGAGTGGTGTTCAACCCAACGATGATAGGGTACTGGTCAACAGCACCTCTTTCGCGAATACCTTCAACACCGGGTCTTTCGCCAAGTTTCGAAAGGCCATGAAGTTCTTTGGCAAGAGAAGCTGGCTCCTCTTCAGCACAAGGTCGTGGAGGCCAACGGCGAGGAAGGTTGCCTTGGATAATCGGTGCGCTCTTTCGAGCAGATGGAACACTGCTTCGAGAAGGGCGCATTGTGTGAGGAATAAATTTCAATCATAGACCGATCAGTCGGTGTTTGGTAAAATATGCTAGCCTGGTACGATGAGGTTTGATGAGGACTGTCGAGAAGAATGGCTCATAGTCTTAAGTAGGAACAAGTTGGGCAGTGGAAGAAGACAAAAAGTCGTCGCACAATGAGGCTCCGGCGGGAGTGAAAATTTTTTTCGAGTAAACAAAGGTCAGAGTAAAAGTGTGTAGTTGGGTTGGCCGGGGTATATAAATTAGTGGCCAAATAAGATCGGGCAGCATACTGGGCCGGGGATCGCTGATAGGGCCGCAGTGTCCATTGGGCGAAAGTGGACGAATCACCCCCGAAATAGCATCAGGCTGAAGCAAAGAAACCACGCAGAGTGATGCAGAGCAATCATTGTCAACAAGGGGTATCACAAGGGCGACTGGTCTAAACAAAAGTCGAATCTTCCTGGCTACTCCAGACCTTGCCAACTATTGGGCACAAAGGGCATGCGGGGGACGCCTCGTCGACGTCTCAATGGGTTTCGTTTCAGTTTATCGCCCAAGTCTCACGATGCAGCGACCAAAAAGAATGTTCACATACCCTGTGCGCGTCGCGCCGGGATGGTCAATGTTTGAGAGAATCGAAGTGAGGCCTCGACGAGAGGATAGATGGATGTCTCATTCTGTATCAACTGCCGCTTAGTATCAAGACGGGGGGTATAGGCCTTGGTACTATTCAGACGGTGAGCATGGATTGTAGAGTCGGCGCTAGTTTTTCTGGGCCAACTGAGCCAACCTTTGGCTGCAGCCAGTCTGACGGAGGTGGCTCTGCTCCATCTGGCAGGGGTTGGGGGGAGGCTTGCATCGCCTCTGGATGGGCTGTCAATGGGCAGTTGAAGCACCCAAATGCGAGTGCGATCGTGAGGTTGGTCTTCGCAGGGGACCCCGAAGGTGATCATGCCACCATCGCATTCCACATGATCAATTCATGGCTGCAGTGTTTGTTTGAGATCATCGTCAGCGGTTATGATGGTTGGCGGGCGCTCATCATTCAGCCATAATAATTCAAGATGTAGTATAGCACGCGACAGGCATCACCCATCAATTGAATGCAGTTGAAGTGGTACTCCAAGTGCCGGCACTAGGGAGCGCTTGTCATTAGATCCGATTGCTTTCCAACTCCGACGGAAGGGCGTCAAGTCCCCACATTCGGATGCTCCGAGAACTCGGCACGGCATCCGTAAGGGCCAATTGCACGGATTGGATGAGAAGCAGTTTAAGTCGGGAGTGCCATTGTGTGCATTTGGTTTCTATCTGGGGTTTTTTTTTGGCAAAATGACGACAGATTAGTTTTGGAAGGTGTGTGTGTGTGTGCGAGAGAGAGAGAGAGAGAGAGAGGTGTGAGAGATGTGAGAGGATAATAATTCGTCATCGGCATTCCGCCGTGGAGCTTAAATGCGGGGAGGGGCGATGACAAATTGAAGCTCCGAGTAAATGACAATCTACGAGTAATAAGTACTCATTCAACCTCGCTCGTTTTCCCTCCCCACTTGCCATGTTCTTCTCTGCTCTCCCTCGAACCACTCTTCGTCTCGCTGCTCTTCAAAGTCAATTCATACCCGTTTCTGTCCGGCCATTCGTGTCCATCCGCAACATGTCCATCCCCACCACCATGAAGGCCATTGTGGTCGAGAAGACCGGTGGCCCCGAGGTCCTAGAATTGAGGACTTCTCACCCCGTTCCCACCCCGCAAGAGGGCCAGCTTCTGGTAAAAAACAACATCTCCGGTGTCAACTTTATCGACACATATTTCCGTACTGGTCTGTACGCCTCTCCCAAGCCGGAGATTCTTGGGCGTGAGGGCGCCGGTACTGTGCAAGCTCTTGGTCCCAATACATCCGGCTTCAAGGTCGGCGATCGTGTTGCTTGGTTGGCCACCCAGGGCTATGCCGAGTATACCGCCGCACCGGCAGCTAAGACCGTGAAAATCCCCGACGGGCTGAGCGATGAGGATGTCATGGCTTCCTTCTTGAGTGGATTGACTGTCCTCGCGTTTGTCAAGGAGACCTACCCGGTGCAGAAGGGCGATTGGGTGCTTTTGCACGCCGCGGCCGGTGGTGCTGGTTTCCTCATGACCCAGATTCTGAAGACGATCGGCGCCAATGTCATTGGTACTGCCGGTGGCCCGGAGAAGTGCGCCCTGGTCAAGTCCCTTGGAGCGGATGTGGTGATTGACTACCGCAGCGAAGAGGGTAAAGACTGGGTTAAGTTGGTCAAGGATGCTACGGGTGGTAAGGGAGTTGACGTCGTGTACGACTCTGTTGGCAAGGATACTTGGGAAGGCAGCTTGGAAGCTGTCAAGCGCAAGGGCACGATTGTCTGGTTTGGCAATGCAAGCGGTCCTGTTCCTCCTATTCCTCTGCCGTGAGTATACTCCATTCCTTGAAATCATTTCCAGTAGTGATATTAATGGTATATGAAGGAAACTCTCTCCTAAGTGTGTGAAGATTGCGCGTCCCACTCTCTTCGGCTACATCGAGACCCGAGAGGAGTTCGAGTTCTACACCAACGAGCTCTTCAGCCTGCTCAGCTCCGGTCAACTCAAGACCAAGATCCATAAGATCTATCCATTGGAGGATATCGCCCAGGTTCACAATGTGAGTAATTTAATCACCCTTGTTTTATAGAGAACTTTATTGACAGTTGTCAAACAGGACCTGGAGGGGAGAAAAACCACAGGCAAGCCTCTTGTGAAGCCTTAGTACGTACATACTATCAACGGAGTCTTTACCATGAGAAAATAAACGTGAAACTGGGACTCGGATGTGATGGTGATTTTATTGAAGAATATTTCCATGAAAACATCGTACTAGTGTCGTTGCAAAAGTTCATGTTGACTGTTCTCATCTCCGCCTCCTTCTAATTGCGGACTAGTAGCTACCTGAGATGGAGTAGATAGGCCTGTCTATTCTATCCCAGGTACCTACTTCTATTCTATCTTAGGTAGCTAATTTCATTCTATCTTAGATACCTATTCTCTTCTAACTTAGATAGCTACTTCTATTCTATCTTAGGTAGCTGCTTCTATTCCATCCTGGGGAGCTATTTCATTCTATCTCAGATAGCTACTAGTCTCCCATTAGAAGGCAGGTAAAAAGAGTGGGCAATAGGGGAGCGCCATATATCGGTGCCTTAGGCATGAAGATCACCTCTAGGCATTCACTCACCTTGCTGGTGTTTCTCTCCTCTATCCTCTCCCATCACCACATTTCTGAGAATCTGGTTCTTCTACTCCTCAAATATTCTTTCTGTTAAAGGAAGCAGCTGATCATTCATCATGGGAACCCGAGGCCTGGAGATAGTGCGCTTCCACGGGCGGTACTACATTCGCTGGCATCAGTTCGACAGCTACCTTGAGGGTCTTGGGGCCGATATTATCACGAGAATCCCCACCGACCCCGAAGAATACCAAAGTATGTCGTAATATATGATCTGTGCCTTGCGTTAGTTGTACTAATGATTTGCAGAATGGCTCAATTCGATGCGCGCCATGTATGCAGACAGGGAAAGTGCCCTTGAAACTAATGTCTACGAGATTCGCGATGGCATTAAACCAGACTCTTCGCTTCTAAGCGAGTTCGTGGAGGTCCCTTCCGAGATGCCCACCCTTGATCATTGGGTTGAGTTCATTTACATTATCAACCTCGACCAGGAAGTCCTCACAATCAACGATAGCGTACACTGGAAGTTGGGGAATATCCCGCGCCGGGATCACCTTTGGCGTCACGCCATTGTGAAAAGCATCTATTCGAACGAGCTGACCATCTCCCTCGACATGTGCCCAGAAGAGCATATCGCCTCGCCAGCTTTGGGAATTCCTGAGCCGAACAAGGAAGCCCACTACGGCTTTCACCTTGTAATCCCGAGGATGGACCTTGCGGACATGGGGAAAGCGATTCTGACCCACTTTTTGGCTAGCACGATTGTTCGATACAAGCGGACGATCCTCAGATTTGGGATGGAGTGGAGCCCAGACTCGTTTCCCTTTCGCGAGTTGGTGTTTGCTCTCGTCTCAATTGCGTCTGGTCATACCAGACTTCATACATTTCCCACTGAGGAGTGTAATCCTCGAAATTGTGCACACCCCACATCAGTCCTCTGCCCTTCCAAGCACTTACACGAGTGGAATGGAAGGCTTGCCAAAGAGCTGGCTGGCGGCAACGGCCCGTTGCTTGAATTTGGTTTCCCGTTTCATCGACCGGGAGAGCCTCCAGGTGTGTCGCCAACGGAGACTATGTACTGGTTTGAGGACGTGCTTGTCAGTCTCTCACTGGTGGTTGATGATGAGGCCATCATGAAGGCCGTTACTTGGGGCATTGAGCAGGGACACGCCAACTTCCAGATTGTCATCCTATCGCTCTTTGAAGTGTCCTTTGCGGAGGTCTCTTCTGGCAATGACGTGCAAACCTTTGTTAAAGCCAGTGGGGCAATCAATCTTTCACCCCTTCGTGCAGTCTATTCTCTGTGCACACACCCGCGCATGCGGCCAGAGCGGAAGCCAGGAATGAAGAAATGGGAACGTCGCGGGAAAGTCGTTATGTGGTCAAACTGCACGGCGTCAAGACAGAGACTCCAAAGCCATTTCCCCGGAGCCGCAGCGCTCGTCAACTTCTTCGATGTCGCCGCGAACCGTCGAGCAGCATCTAGATCAAACGGGAATTTCCCGACAGAGCTGTATGAACGGGTTCTGGACTTCGTCGACTACGATACATGGAACAACTGCTTGCGAGTGTCAACAATCTTTCGTGCCTTATGCCTTCGCAAATATAGGCTTGATGATCGGATGAGGATTGTGGCAGGCCCTTTTGTGAGGCTACAAAGAGAGACTCGCTATGAAAGTGAGTATTTCTATGAGCATGAGTCTCGCTATAAAAAGGAGACCCGTTCTAAAAAGGAGCGTCTGGCATCTTTTGGCTTCGAAAACATGCGAACGGGCGAGATATTTCCGATGATGCGGGTTCTGAGGGGTGAGCACAAATACAAGGAGGAGTACAGGTGGATGCCAATCATTGGTAGCGACCGAAAGGCGCTCATGATGGACGTATCTATCCAGTTTGTGCCAGCGGAAGATGTGCCAGTGGAGGCCGACAGTGATACACCAATGGAGGATGACGGCGATGTTTCCGTGGAGGCTGACAGTCAGCCCGGGGAGGCTTACAAATATGAGGACGATGAAAGTGAGCCAGATTCAGAGCAGGATGACGAGTATCCCCCAGGAGAGGAGGAAGAGGAAGACAGCGAGGATGGAAGTGCATGAAGTCTTCTGCCAGATCCCGCCGGCGTAGGCCGGAAGAAGCCCGATTAGATAGTAGTTAGATCTGCCAAATTATGCTATCTAATCTGTCATTAGGGTAGGTACTGAAAGTTGACTTCCATTATCAATAACTATTCATACACTGGTGCTGCAAAAGTATGAAACCGCCTGATAACCGCCATGCTCTCTGCCTTCCTAAAGGGAACAAGTAGCTACCCGAGATGGAAGAGACTGGCCAATTTATTCTATCTTAGTAGCTACTGCTATGCCATTAGAAGGCGATAGATAATGGTGGGTAATAGGTGGTTTAAACCTTTATCAACGGTTCTAAACAATGCTACCTTAACTAACACAGATCCGTACTATTATCTAAGCATACTCAGCGATATTGAACTACTTCATGGCCATCCCAATCTGTCCTCGCAGACCTACTAACACTACTCCAACTACTAGTACTGAGCCGATTGCCGCTAGTTATTTATGGAGCGTCACACAAGGTTCGATACCTACAGTGGCGTTGCAAAGCTTGGGTCCCGCCATAGGACCTTAGGCATCGTTCTCAAAATACGCCAGGAACCATTGTCCACGGCACACTCTTCCGGTACTGGTCCCACCACTGCCCGTACTTCGTAGAACATCGCCTCTCGTCGCGATAACACCTGTGAGTCAACAACAATGTCATCCATATGAAATACGAGTAGGGAAGGACATGTGTCGAGCCACAACAGACGCAGGTGGCGAAGGAAAAAACGATATCACCGACGTAGTTTGGATGACGAACGAAGCCCCAGCACCCTGTATCGACGTCAACAGTCAGTTTTCCCATAAACACGCTCTCGATAGCCATAAGACATAATAGAGTGTAGTAAAAGCGATTGATGAGTTTTTCCTTCGGCTGTAGTATACTGGGCCTGGACAACTCGAGACTTGCTCCCAGATATCAGGCACTTCCCCTGCGTTCGCCGCAGAATGTCCTTCTGGAAGTTCGCTAGTCGGAAGAGGATATAACCCATTATTCCAGTTGCTACAATGGCTCCACAAACAGACGGACTGAGATGCACAAAATGCGAGCTTAGGCACTGATCCTGCGATGTGTAGATCACTGGCAGCCAGACTGCCGAGTCCCATCCCAAGTAAAACCCAAAGTGATCGTGTGCCATGTCTATAGTCCCCAAATACCTGTGTTGATGATAAGAAATTGCCTCAAACACAACCGGAAAAATAAAACCTACCATTCCTCATTATAGAAGAAATCAACAACGTATATGCCATGAAGGATAGTGACAATGATCATTGAATTGGAAACGCTTCCAAACTGGACATATTGGTGGGCCATAAATGATATGTCGCTATGGAAAGCTCGGAGGTTTAGCCCTGGCGAAGCAAGGCAATTCAGTGTTTTTCCTACATGACAACCCAGGCATTAATTGCTAGCCGCCCGATATGGAACAATTTCAGATCCTAAGATGAGCCCAACCGAGGGTTCAATTCGACACCCGCCATGAAATCGTGAATCAAAGATCTTATAGTTGGGGTAGAATATTTGGTCAGACTAGAAATCTTTCTTTGCAAACGAACACTCATTCTTCGATCTTTCTCCCAAGTGGGCATTGCATATCCCTTGACCTGCGCTGTGATGCCGGGAAGGTAGTCTTGACCGAAGAGCGCAAAAAGTAGGCTGACGAGCCCGGAGGCTGTTGACACCTGCTTCCGACAACGCCACAACACGTCGGCTGATTCTTTCGGGGCGCTCGTCTCTTTTCCCTTCCAGTTGGAGTGTATCTCATTGATCGCGTCGGCGACAAGTGGGGTTTGGCTACGGAGCATGGCCTCGTATGGTTTCGGGTTGTTTGATCAACCATATTAGTACTTATGTGCCCTTCCACCAAAGGGATCGTCACTCAGTTCAAACTTAGAACATATCTTCTAGGAAAGGTATATCTTTATGAAATCACTTTCATTGCGATAAGATGTTAAAGCTTATATGCTCTAGGTCTGGGGTGGATATCGCATCTACCACCACTCTGACGCTGTTGCTATGAGTGAATCATATCAAGTTTCTCGAAGAACATTCAGACCCTGGCGCCTCAATTATTCTGACATACGACAACATGTTCCAAGGACTGTTAAAATTCTCTGTGGATTAGTATTAAAAAACCGAGCCGTAGATTAATCATAAATTCATATCGAGGGACATACTAATATTCTTCTTCTATGGCCAGTCGGAACCACCCTCAGATGTCTTTGGAGCACTCGGAAACCTATCACCGTTATTTGACAACACTGAGAGAAGGTCATACAAATCATTGGTTTGTCCGATATTTGTCGCAAAAAATATAAATATCTCAATGACTCACGAATGAAACTAGAGCTCAGGACTAATAATCGAATCGGCAATACCCGCGGTGGTCGTATCGCAATTGGAGTAAGTTTCAAACGTCCCAAGAGATAGCCTGGTATAAATTAACCCGCTCAGTATTCCCCTGTTTCAATGTTACCAGGAGATGATGGCAAAGAGCTTCTTCAGTGCATGCTCATATTTCAGCAATTTACGAAACGGGCCCCTTCAGCTCTAGGTCTTAGCCTCACTTCTGCATTTCAAGCTATTACGCGACAGGTTGCCGAGCAGTCAGTCGTCCGTGGCTTTAATGCGTTAGATATGGATCCTGATGTCGGGAACTACGTCTGGTTTGTTTATGTGTACTCTACATTAAACCCTTCAGGCTCACTCTTTTGACCTTGCTTTTTGCCTTAGCTCTGTCTTTCACAGGTGTTTGCCCTTTGACGACATAGTAGTCAAGGAATTCTCCAGGGAGCTTCATGAATCGATAGATAAATATATGCGGGAGTATGAAAACCACATTCTTTTGCATCAAACGCCGGGCGTTTTCCAGCAAGACGTCTTTGGCCGGAGAATGTCACAAGCTCCATACACCTTCCCTCTTCTAATGAATGAAGCCGTGGCTGATCATCCTCTGATTGAGAACTATGGTACTCGTAGCCTACAGCGAATGTGGAGCATCAAGATAGAAGTTGATTCGCAAAACTTCCGGTCCAATAGGACCGTTGGCTGGCGGGTTTAGAGTTTCTTTTTTGGATTGAGATAGTATAATATACTGTCTATCATTTTCAAATTGCTTACAGATTTATGTTCTAAAGTATTAAAATTAAACCCATAAGTAAGACTCAGCTACTATTAGCCTTCCAGCCAACATATTAGTATATCACATTTCTCTAGTTGGTTGTGCAGAAGCGATGTTAAATTTCACTGGCAGTTAAAAACACAAACTGGCATATCTACCCCATACAACTATTTAGAAAGATGTACACGAACTGTCTTCACTTCTGTGTAATTTTCGAGAGCATATGATCCTAGCTCCCGACCAATTCCGGATTCTTTAAAGCCACCAAATGGCATTTGATAGTGAAGAGTGTTATAGTTATTCACCCAAACAGTCCTGTCAATCTGGATTAGTTATCTTTCATTGAATTTAGCAGAATCAAACATACCCTGCTTTGATAGCATTTGAGACTCGGATTGCGGTGTTTATATTTGTGGTGTGAACAGCTGCCGCAAGACCTGGGCCAGTGAATTGGGTTAGGCGGGTTTCATCGTAGTTAATTCGCTGGATTTCTTACCGTAGTTTGTCTCATTGGCCACCCGAATGGCTTCCTCTTCATCCCGGACTTTCTGTACAGTGCAAACGGGTCCAAATATTTCTTCTTTGACAATTGTCATGTTTTCATCCACATCGGCGAAAATCGTAGGCTGGATGTAGTATCCCTCATTCCCATGCCGTTCACCTCCTGTGATGACCGTTGCCCCCGAGCGTTTTCCATCTTCAATATAGCCCATGATCCTGTCGTATTGTACTTGGGATACCTGAGGGCCTTGGAAAGTCTCGGGGTGAAACGGATTACCAACCTTGTTTTGCTCGGCTCGTTTCTTGAAAAGCTCCAGAAACTGATCATAGATAGATTCGTGAACAAGAATTCGAGAACCTGCACAGCAGCACTGTCCATGATTGAAAAATATCCCTAAATTTACCCAACCAATAGCCTCTTCAAGGTTGGCATCAGGCAGGATGATATTTGGAGATTTGCCCCCTAGCTCCAGGGTCACCTTCTTTAAATTGCTATTCGCAGCCTCTCGCAGGATTTGACGACCGACCAAAGTTGACCCGGTAAAGGCAACTTTGTCGATTCCCATATGAGCAGCGATCGCTGCTCCGGCTGTCCTCCCATATCCTGAAATAACGTTCACAACCCCGGCAGGAAAGCCAGCTTCCTTAATCAGAGAAGCCACATAAAGTGCCGATAGAGGTGTTTGCTCCGCAGTCTTCAAAACGACTGTATTTCCGGTGGCAAGGGCAGGGCCGATTTTCCATGCAAACATCAACAGTGGAAAGTTCCATGGAATAATCTGACCACAAACACCCACAGGTTCATGGCGGGTATATGTCAAACTATCCGTATCAGTATCAATAGTTTGACCATAAATTTTGTCGGCCCAGCCCCCATAATAGCGAATGCATCCCGCCGATGCTTTCACATCTCCCTTTGCCATGGTAACTCCTTTACCATTATCAAGAGCTTCGATCGCAGCCACTATTTCGATATCGCGTTCAAGAAAGTCTGCGAGGCGACTCAGAAGGCGACCACGTTCAGATGGGGTGACATGCTTCCACTCGCCATCTAGAGCCGCACGAGCGAACTTCACAGCTCTGTCGACGTCAACTTCAGTACCTTCGTGTACTGCAACAATGGCCTTTTCATTATGAGGATTGATTGTCTCAAATGTTTTTCCTTCCAGTCCTTTCACGAAATCGCCGTTGATGAACCTGAAATAGATATTTAGCATAGTGCATAGCTGGATGAAGAAGATTGATAATACACACAGGCCTAGAGGCTGTTCATACGTTAGAACTGGGGTTTTGATTGTTTGAAACAAGGCCATTTCGAGTAATACTAGAAACTGGAGAGCAAAAATAAAGGTTGTATGGTTGTATGGTTGTCTGGGAGTAGATGGAATGTTGATAAAGGTCAATGGAAGATATTTGATCGAGGCAGTGACCTCTATTTATGAGGTATGAACAGCCTCCATGTAGGATAGTCCATTGGGGGGACTTCCGTGGAAGGGGTATGATCGTTACCTCCTACTGGCCGATCTTTCACGTTTATTTGTTTAACTTTGATCAGAGCGGCTCCGCACTACTAGATCCATTTCCCCGCAAAATTGACCCCGTTTCGAGCTCCTTATGCCCGATACAACAATTATAAAGTTTGTGGGATGCACTAATTTAGGAATCTCGCATCCGCTCGATCATCAAACGCTGGGACCTTGATCCATATATCCGAATTTCTTTTATTTCTGGATCGCTTGGACCTTACTGGCAAGGAAGGAAATGAAGTGTCTAAAGAGACAATAAGATCAAAAGGACCGGGCGACGGAAACAAATGTAGTTCGAGATTTTACTTGTATATTGAATACATATACTCTACAGCTTCCGTAACCTTCAAAATAATCCCGCGCGTATCAGAGGTCTGTGGGTCAAAGAGAACTCACTCAAATTAATTTATATTGAAAGTCTTCATATTGATTACGATGGACGTGGTCGTACGAAGGCTTTGCAAGTTAAGTGGTGCATACTTTCCTTTGAGAGATTCAGAGCTTGAAAGCTACGGGACTCTTGCAATCAATTATGAAAATCAAATACAAAATTTCTTGGATTTGTGATATATAGGAATTTCCAATAGCGCTTGATAATACCAAATACAACCCCTCAATACACCACATCCCATATTTCGCTCTCGAAAAATACCATCTTACCATCTTACTCTGGCATTTCAAGAACATATCGACCTGCAATCTTTCCTTGCTCTACTAGTCATTAGCACTTGTTTCAAAGTAAAGGTCAAAATACATACCCATTAGCTCGAAAATCTTTGGGAGATCCTTGAGAGGGGCCAGTTTGAATGGGGCTTTGATCAAGCCTCGTGCGAAGAAGTCTAGAGCTTCCACACCATCTTGCTTATTTCCAACATAGCTTCCCTTAATACTGATCATGCGCACCACGGTGTTTATAACGGGTGCTTTCAGGTATGCATCTGGTGGCAATCCTATAGCTATGATCGTTCCACGGGAGCGAACGTATTCGGTAGCCTGCTGGAAGGGCTTCTCAGAAACTGCCAAGAGGATAACGGCATGAGCCCCAAGGCCATCGGGGGTTGCAGCCTTTACATCAGCAACAAGGTCCTCGGACTTTGTAAAGTCAACATAAGTCTAGCGTTAATTAGCATCAATCTGTTCTTGTGTTGGGGTGTCAGGCTGTTATTTTACCTCAGTACCGAGCTGTTCACACATGGCTTTCTTTTCATCACCTCCATCTACCGCCACTACTCTAATTCCCATAGCCTTGGCATACTGCTGAGCAAGGGACCCAAGACCACCTCCAGCACCAACAATTGCCACTGTCTGACCCGGACGAACTCCGGATTCCTTCAGGCCCTTGTAAACGGTAATACCGGCACAGAGAACTGGGGCAGCTGCATCCAGAGGCACACCCTCCGGGATCTTTGAGGCATGAGTAGCCTTACCAACAGCGTACTGCTGGAAAGTCCCATCCACAGTATACCCAGAAAGTTGTGCATGGGCACACAATGGGTCGTCTGATTGACGGCAAAATTCACACTCGTTGCACGATCCATTCAACCATTTGATGCCAGCGTGGTCACCAATTTCAAACCCTTCGACCAAAGCACCCTTGGCCACAACCACTCCAGCACCTTCGTGTCCTCCCACCAAAGGCATTTTGACCGGAATCGGCCAATGGCCCATCATGGCATGCAAATCGGTATGGCAAACTCCAGAATATCGGATTTTTACCAGAATCTGATCGGGGCCAGGCTTTGGAACCGGAATCTGCTTGTACACCAGTGGACCTCCGACCTTCTCGGCAACTTGCGCCCATTGAATTTCGGGAACGGACATGATGATATGTTCCTGGGATGAATCGATAGAAAAGGTCTGTTGAGAATGAGTTGATGGATCAATCTTGAATTGAATGAGACTTTTGTATCCTCATCGCAGCATGAAAGGAATACTTAAATAGCTGGCTGACTGTGCCGAAAAAGCATCGATGATCGGAGAAAATGATTGTCGGTCCAAGGCATCCTTTCGCGTATAGCCTCTAATTTCGGCGAAATATGCCGGGCAAGCGGATCCCATCATGCGAAATGTATACTTGGCACGGTTTCAAGTTGACAAGAGGACTTCGCAAATGATTACTTTCGGAGCTTCGCCGGATGTTTTCATGCGGGGAAAGTTTTGCGGGGGCTTGGGCGCACGGGCCTCGTGCGGCTCCGCATGAATCACCAACGAAACATTGGAGTTCGACCTCCACAACTCCACAACTCTTGATTTGGTGCAATCTGTCGGGCAGGAGGACCCTTTGGGAATCACAGCCGCTAATGCAGGTTTGATTTCCGTTTCTTGTTGGACAATAACCAAGATATCCAAGGTCATGCTATTGGTTTTCGACTTACGTGAAGTCTTAACCTATGCTACATTTGGGGTCTCTTGTTTTAGGAAGTTACTTTTTTGAGGGAGAGAAGGAATCCATTAGAATTTCGATTTCACTTTTGATATATCCTAGGTTCTGTTTACTGCTTATCTCGGCCATTCATCTTTCCGTTCCCTCTAGATGAAAAATGTACTCGACCAGCCACTTTTAATAGCGAACCCGAAATTCATCGTACTGTGGTTCATGCCACCGGAGCTATCTTCATAATCATAATCACTTCCGTCAATATTTGAAGTAGAAATCACCGCCCTAGTAGACGATTGGCCCAAATCATCACGAAACATCTGCCCGGATGAACTGTCTGGGATATCGTTCTCCACAGATCTGTCCGGTGTGTCACTGATGGATAGCGGGAAATTATGTAGCTTTTTGGAAAAATCTGCTTCATCATATCCTGATTCCAGAGGAGCTCCTAGCTTGCAGGAGCCACGCAAGTCCGTATATGTAAGACTGTTGTGAAGCACCCGAGGATCCACAAACTCCACGGGGTCGTTTCCGAGCGATTGTCTTCTATGTTCGTGCAGGTTTTCTTTCCAACTAGGTTCTGAATGGTTATATTTATGTCTAGCCAAGCCCAACTTTAGTATAAAATGAAAAACATTTCTTTTCCGGTAAGCACATACCGACTTGTAATTTCTATATCCAAGTATTGCTGGAATTGAATCGCCTGGGGATATGGAGTTGTCGGGTACAGTTGGCCAGTAATATCTTTGACAGATGAATCGCACATGTACTTCGGAAGTTTGCGAATACCATCAACACAGCTAAGAGGTATTCCACGCTTTAAGCATTGCTTGCATGGTCTTTCGTTTCCTGTTTTCGTTTTACATTAGAATAACTCAAGTAAGCAATATCACGGTCGAGCTTACCGCAGGTTTTATGCGACTTTTGGCACTTTAAACACGATCTCCTCGCCTTTTTTCGGCGGTTTATTGGCTCTTTAGAACTCATGCTTGTGTTGCCCCGACACCACGCTGGCTGGAAGAATTATTTTTCACTTTTCGATTTTGGAATACACAGGACAGAGAAGGAAATTGCATACGGGTTATTCGTATTCACCGCTAAAAGCTCTTCCACAATAGAGGAAACAGAAAAAGGAACCCTGTCGTCAACCTTTCTATTCGTTCGTCTTAAGACACAGATCGCAGCTGTTGTTTGAAGGACGCCTGGGAGATGCTCCAGCTAGAGAGTGACTCTGATTTCTTCGAACTGGATATCACACATGATATAAGTACTAGTGGACATGATTCAACTTCCCACCTAACATTATAAGAGGGAATATCTAATGTGGTTGGGAAATGCGGATAAATTATTCCAAGATTAATTCGGATTCCATGCATCACGACTCGGAATTACGGGAATTACTAGTTTAGCTGTATTGAGGTTGAAAAAAAGGCTAAAGTGCTAAGCGATAGTATTATCCATGGTAGAAAAAGTAATTGTGTAACGTATGCGCATTCCAATTAGTACATAATATATTTTGGCGGTTCCCAGTCGTAACCAGAAACTCTATTGGCAGACCTTTCCGTTAGTTTCAATTATTAGACCTAGAGCTCACCATTTATGCTCTAAAACTGCATTATTTTGGTTTGATTTGAGTTAGATCGGCACCCCGGCAACTGCGGGGCCGTACGGCGGTGCGGCTCCGCATGGAACCAGTACATCCGCTTACGAGTCCCCGACTCTTGGCAGTCAAATTCCTGATTTCAAGGCATTAAGCTGGTCTGAACTTGAAATTATACAAGGCACCATACGTTGAGAAAAGCTTATTGTACCTTTAAATAGTATATCTTCATGAGGGATATCAAAATATTTCGGCCTTGAGAGCAATCAATCTATTGAATCCGAATCCTGTCCAATACAAATTTCATAGCTCCAATAGCTCGTTCTTTTCCGGCTCGAGAGTGAGAAAAGAAAAGGTTCAGGGAAAAACATTGTCTCCAGGGATGTCTAGAGTTTTGACAGCCGTAGGAGTATAGAAGTAGACTTGCTGACCATGTTCCACTGGTTGGACAAACTCAACTAGCTCATAGGCCTTTCATGACCTAGTCCGCAATCGTTAAGCTTCCCCCGCAAATAACCCGGGATCTTTCTTTTTCATTTGACTTTGTGACTAGCATATAGGCACCTCTCCATATCTCTCCGTTTCTCCGTACCCACAGAAGCTTGGACTGAAGCTAGCCCAATCTTGGCTTCCTTTTTACCGCTCCCAATGTATTTCCTGGCGAGAAAGTCTCTAATAAAATATGTATTAAAGGGGTTATCCTCCCTTTCATTTTTTGAAGCTTTATCAATCCGTGGGCTCTATCATTCTGTTATCTCTTCTTAATTTTGCCTTTGCCTTTACCTTTTACATTTTTACACCAAGTAGCCCGAATATCCAATATGAACAATGACCACAGCCAAAATGGAGATACAAAATTATCCTCACAGATTGGCGAAAATACAACACATGCTCTCTCGACAATTCCTACGTCGGTGACTTTGTCAGCTGAGCAATTTGAGAGGCTGTACCTGACACCAATGACTCGCCAACAGCCCAAGTTTGCCAAGCAGGTCGGAAATCCAACACCCCTGTGAGTTCTATTATATCCTTTACCACCCTGATGTCTTTTATAACATGAGATAAATCTCAGAGCATTGGGAGGTTTTGTTATTACCACAACTCCGCTTTCGTGCTGTCTGATGGCTTGGAGGGGAGCTAGCGGGAACGGAATTGCATTTATGTAAGAGTGCAAGTCTTGATGCTTGTGGGATTCTATCCAATTGACACAAAAAGCGGACCTATCGTGTTCTTGGGTGGACTTTTGCTGCTCATCACGAGCATTCTTGAGTTCATATTAGGAAATACATTCCCATGTGTCGTATTTGGTACCATCGGTGAGAAGCCAATTATCCTCACATGATCCCTCAATTCGCTGATATCATTCAATAGGAGGATTCTGGTTTGCATTTGCAGCCTCCATGATTCCATCCTTCAATGCCGCAGGTTAGCCTTTCAGTGATTTTCAATTCTCATGAGTGCAATTTTCTCATATATTCAAAGCACCTTATTCATCATCGGGTTCTGACACGGTTGCTGGACTCTCAAGTTCTGGGTTTATGACTACATACGGTGAGTGTGGATTATAAATTGAAGGCCATGTCAGAGTTTCTCACAGATTATATCAGCTTTTTTATTCATCACCATGGCAGTACTCATGTTGATCTTCATGATCTGCGCGACACGAACGAACATAGTTTATACTCTGATCTTCCTGTCGCTTCTTTTGGTCTTCCTCCTTCTATCTTCTGCTTACTGGAGACTAGCTGAAGGCGATGCTGCAGTCGGCGACCGCTGCGTTAAGGTAAGTAAAATGGTCTTCTCTAGGCCTTGTTTTGGCACAGTGCTCAGTAGCTAAAAGAATTATACTTGCAGGGGGCAGGAGCATCGCTTTTTGTTGCCAGTCTTCTTGGATTTTATCTGCTTATTGTTCAGCTTTTTGAGGCTTTGGGCTTTCCGTTCCACTTGCCTGTTGGTGACCTAGGAATTCTCTGGGAATCCCGTAAGAACAAGTCAGTATCCGTCCCACAAACTCACTCTCTACCAGTTTTGACCCTTTTCTAATGGCTTTCAAGGGAAAATAGTTCCTATGACGTGGAAGATCCTGCTGTTATTGGTGATTACGGCAGTTCTTGAAGTGTGCCGTTGCTAGTAGCATCACCGAATTTTGCTTCTAATCCGTCAGAATGGCAAAATTTGGGAAGAATTTTGTTATTATTGGTAGCTCGTGCTACGTGCAAATTCTTAATGAAGTTAACTGGTTCTTGGTGTAGTTCCTTGGAATACTTTGCCGCAATATCCTGTTCTGAAAATTTCTTACTATACATCAAATCCCCTCGCTGACGATAGATATGGGATTACGTGCATAGTCATGCTATGATTACAATTTCATGTTATTATTTTTTCTTTCCTCGCTCATTAGTGCAAATTTTAATGAGTGTGGCACTTTATCCAACTCCGAATCGTCTCTTTCAGTTCCAAGGTTAGGTAGTATAGATATCGGAAAACATATTCAACTTGAAGTCCAGTTCAGTACTATTAGTTAGTAGTTCATCTCATGCACTAAGCGTGATTCCTTTTCCATCAAAAAAAGAGAATAATCGAAAGCCGCCATTAAATGTCTATCCTAATGCTACCGACCCAGGTAGGCAGCTCATGCTTCTATAGAGCAGTTTTTCCGGATCTCCCCCAGTAAAGTCTCGCTTGGACAAACCCTCCCTAGGGGGTCGATCTGTCGATCTCTCGGGTTATAGAGGAATGGCACGAACGGGTTTTTCCCTGCAAAACTAGACTTTCAAGAATCAAGCCAGAAGGACCGATCAAGCCAAGATCATCATTCGGTCTGTTGCCCTTTTCGTAGCGGACGAATGAGGACGTTCGAACTGGTTCCTTTGGCCCGAAGGACGCGCCCCAGACGCCCGCCCCGCAGCAACCCCGCAAAGTCGACGATGCTGATGGCTTCCCCACAGATCTTGATGTCGCACGGCCAGGGGGGACGTATAGCTCTGCATCTGTCTACATGTATATGCAGATATAAAATACCGTCGCTGAAGCAGTCCTTATCTAGGCGACTGAAGCTACGGCCTTCATATTCTCTATTCGTCATGGAGGACACCCGCCGCCGTCAACTGCATAGCTGCGACCCCTGTCGCAAAGGCAAAAGGCGTTGCGATGCTCCGGTTTGTGAGATCGCTTTACATAGCATTATTCTATTCTAACACTTGAATGCAGAAAAATCGAAAGGACAGCGGGTTCAGTCTATGTTCCAACTGTAAGCGATGGAAGAAGGAATGCACGTTCGACTGGGTCTCCTCGAAGCGTGTGGACTCTCTCGGAGCTCGCCGTAAAGCAAAAGCTCCAGCTATGAACAATCCCCTGGGTGATGATATTCCCGGCCATGAGAATTCATACGAGCTACCTCATGATTTTCAGTGGCACCCTGTTGACCCTGTTGATCTCGACAACCCACTTACCTCTGGCGACATCTCAAATTTCGCTTTTGCATTCCAATCTCCTGTTCAAGGGGCAGCTTTTGACGGATCAGAAGGCTCAAGCTCAAGCCCTGATCAGTCTGATTTATTCCCCTGGGGATTGGACATCCCAGTCAACTGGCAAACCAATGTTGCGAGTCGAGGGCCCCAAAAGGGGTTCATGGGTCTTGAACCTCAGGCGGAGTTCTATGATCCCTTGGCAAGTCCGCTTGTCGATAAATTTGACTATGAGAGAGAATTCCAAGATGAAAGCAGTCCCACTTCTCTTTCGTCGATATCCTCATCGTGCAAACAGATTGGTCTCAGATATTCGTCAGCTGCCGATGTCAACCGACGATCCAATCCAGCAATTCCGCCTAGCTTCTGCGTCTCTTCTGAAAAGGCGGCAAACCAATTCGCTCGCTCGACAATGACACGCAATCTGATTCGCATATATCATGATAGCATGGAAAATGCGCTATCATGCTGGTTGACAGAGCACAACTGCCCCTACAGTGACTCTATCAGCACTATTCTCCCTACAGGAGAAAGGAAAGAGTGGGGCCCCAATTGGTCGAACAGGATGTGTATTCGAGTGTGTCAGCTGGATCGTGTATCTTCATCGATCAGGGGCCGATCTTTGAGTCCAGAGGAAGATAGGACCGCAGCTCGTGTTCTGCATCTTGCCATTATTGCATTTGCCTCTCAATGGACTCAGCATGCAGCGAAGGGAACAGGACTTTCTGTACCGGAGCCTATCTCCCGCGATGAAAGATCAATTCGAGAGTATGTTTGGAACGAAGCAAGGCATGCCCTTGAGCATTCGACGAGAATCCCTTCGTTCCGGGTCATATTTGCCAACATTATATTTTCTTTGACACAAAGCCCGCTGGACCATTCACAGGATATAGGATTGAGCCAGCTCCTAGAGAATGACGGTGCGCCAACATTCCTAGAAGCTGCTAATCGTCAGCTTTATACATTTCGCCACAAGTTCGTACGGCTCAGTCGAGAAACCCCTCCTAAAATAATGGAGCTCCGGAGGGGGTCAATCGGGTCAACTTTTGCCGATGATCCAGAATCTTTAAATGCTTCGGGGCCAACTCAGCTTGATCCTATACTAGCTAGCCAAGAGCATAGGAGTACACTTGGTCTTCTATTCTGGCTTGGCATTATGTTCGACACGCTGAGTGCAGCGATGTACCAGCGTCCTCTTGTCGTATCGGATGAGGATAGTCAGATTTCTTCAGGCTCGCCTGCAGTTCCTGAGATCGAGGACCAATTTGAACTGAGCAGCATCTC
The DNA here is from genome assembly GCA_031761475.1 of Penicillium pancosmium. NCBI lineage: Eukaryota > Fungi > Ascomycota > Eurotiomycetes > Eurotiales > Aspergillaceae > Penicillium > Penicillium pancosmium. Next base: position 49,842 of record JAVMSB010000049.1, on the reverse strand, counting down.
GCAAAAGAGCACTCGCATGAGAAAGGATGTATGGGACGACTTTTTCCTTCACCCTTCTGCTGAGCGTGAGGATCTCGGTCAAATACATGTAAGATGGCCATGCTCCTACGAAGAGGCTGCAGCAGTTCTTTCAGAAGCAACTCCAGTCAAAGTTCTACTTTATCGTCGAGTCACACAGCTTCAGACACTTGTTTATAGAGGGGCTAGCTGTGATAAACTCGAGGAAATTATTCAAAAGACTCTTCTAGTCTACCAGCATTGGAATTACTCATATCAAAGGTTTATGCTCGATTGTGTCGAGAATCATGAGCTCCTACCATCTCGCATACAGTCATGGTATGTCATCCTCGACGGCCATTGGCATCTTTCAATTATGCTATTGGCGGATACAATCGAGGGCATTGATAAAGGAAGACTTGGCTCAGAGAGTGAGCGCGAAGCCCGCAAAGCTACGAATTTTGTATCCACTTTAAGAACAGAACATGCCTTTGCCGTTGGCGGACTTGCCCGTGCCTCACTTCAAGGTCAGAATCCATCTATGTTCGCCAATTTCCACGATTCGCTGAATGAGGTGGCGTTTCTGGTTGAGCCTTGGACCGTGGTTTTGATTCACTCATTTGCCAAAGCGGCCCATATCTCCGTCGAGTGCCTAAGTTTGCCAGGTGAGCATAGTGTGCTGGCGGATTCGTTCAGACAAAATTGTGAGTTTTGTATCTGTGCTCTTCAATATCTTGGAAGGAAGTCCGACATGGCTTTTATGGTCGCCAGAAATTTGTCAAGGTCTTTAAGCTTGAAAATGGAGCAGATGGCTTGAAATAGCAGCATTATACGGTTTCTACTTTGAATACTTGTAAAATATTATGATTTATTGAAAGAAACACGAATAATAGCGATGAATTTTATTGAGATCTTGCTCCAACTTCTCCATTTTTCGCAGCGAGTATGAATGTTACCCTCGATCCCCGAATTCAATTTCACTAGCAACAGGTAAGGCCCACGCATAGGTTCCCACATCTAACCTTGCACTGCCGTAGCTCCTCATCTTTCAGCTGTCTCTTGTAAACCCCTTGAGCGTGTCTTGTTTCCCTCGCTATACTCTTTCCTGTTAAATCCTTGCTATGGATCTTCTGGAATGTCTGTACCTCTGGTTGAATTGTCACCAAATGAGCGCTATGTGCATGGAAACACTCCCTGGCTGTCTTTGAGAGTCCATCAAAACCAAGCATGACTTCTCCATCCAAAATTGTATGGGCGGAAGCCAGAGACTTTGTCTGATTCAAACGCTAGATATACAACTCGTGAAATGCAAGAGCTCCTGGGATCTTATTTGGCATCAGCGAATGGAAATCAACCTGGGAACTGCAAATTTGTGAATTCTTACCTGCTCAAGGTCATGCTTCACGTCGTCATGACTGACTCCTCATCATTGAGAAACAGTTGACGCGAATGTTGGTTGATTTGCCATTGGTGCCATAACCGGGACGGCCGACCAAATCTACATGAAGCGGCAATAGAACCCACAAAACGATAACGAAACTTCCACAATGAATATAATCGGCTACTGCGAGCTCACACAGCGCCCTCATCCCCGCCACTACAAGCATAACCTCAGTTACGCCCTGGTTCCTTCTGCAATCGTGCCTCGATAGGGTAGTAGCTCCTCCGCACGACCTCTGGTAGTCGCCAGCTGACAGTATTCTGCATACGTAGCGTCTTCGCCTCGAAGTGCCCGCTCCCTTCGAGTGTTTCAATGTTTGCGTCGACATCCTCATATTTCGCATAGCGAATAGCCTGCGAGTCCGATACAATCCTGTTATAATCGGTTGTGCGCCCAAGGTCGGTTTTGTACCAGATCTTGTTCGACATGGTTGTCCTCAGGCTGGTATATAAAGGGCCTTCTAAATTGTTAGAGATTTGTATAGTTGTGAAGATTATTAGGGTCATCGGAAGGTGAGGCATACAATGGAAGAGGCAGGCATTAAGGCAGACGTAAACTCCCCGATCAAGCCACGGTCGTTGACCCTGCATGGTATGGCAGCTGACTTCGACGACGCTGGTAGTGCTGTGGTTCTGTGACGGTCATGGTTCCTGATATTTCGGTTGTCTATTTTTGAAGGTTTGTTGCTGGAAACAAAAGGCTCTGGTGATATGGCTCCAACGAAACTTGGGTGATCCGTATTCCCTGATCATAGATTAGGGTCGTTGCGTTAAAAGCCTAAGCCTTGCCTTTTCGTGGCTGGTTTTGATGACGAAAGGAGATGGAGATGATGAAAAGTGTAGATTGATATAAGAAAGGCAGGAGGTGAATGTAGGTATGGCAGCCTAAGGCGAACTGGAGCTGCCTGAGACATCACAGCCTCAACAACCTCCCGTACGAGGAGAAAGGAAAATAACATTATAATGTTAGGTAGGAGGAAGGACTAGTCTGCTGGGTACAATACTTGATAACCATCGTCGCATATGGTAGTTGCTCGAAGCTCTATCAATCCATTCCATAAACAACAACAGTGCTACGAACATAGGCAGGATATGGTAAAGAGGACGAAGGTGAGCGTGGTAATATGACCTGGTTAACTACCTGAGTCTACAAGACGTTGACCACTTCAGGTGGTCCGGCGCCGTTCCTATAACCGTTGAAACTGTGCCGTCACAAAAAAAGACATTCACGCCCAAATGTAGAATATCAGAAAGAACCATAGGCCGAACTCCGCTTGCGAACGTAAACTGTCCACCTAACTTCCCGCCTACCATCCTGTTCTTCTTCATCGATATCCATCGCGTCATCACCCATCACTGAGAGTCCGAATACCACGGATTGGTTACACGTATACGTAGACTCTGAAGGCTTCGGCATAGCTGAAGACTTCAACGTAAAAGCTGCAATCTGCATAAACTTCTTATACGCTGGTACAGCTTCAACACCGCCTTGTGCAGCATCTCCATTGGTTTTTCGGTTTGCTTTTCTTTTCTGTTTTCCTTTTGGGGGCTTAAATCTCGTGTTGCGAGGTGGGAGAAGGTGGGAAAGGGTGAAATATGACACTGTCAGAGTACAGTCGAAAAAGGCTTTTATTTGAATAGCTCGTCATAGACATTGGGCCAGACTATTTTGTGTAGATTAACAGCCAGTCACCTATAAGAGGGGGAAAGATAAGCAACGAAAAGACAGTCCCCGAACTCCGGTCCTTAAGCCTTGTCGTAGAGATCAAGGACAGGGTATGCAAAATGTGAATGTAGATGCGAGTAAATATACTGAGGCGGCTGGTATCAGTTTACCAATCCGATAACTTCATCGGGCCAACGCTTCGCCCAGATCATGGCTCGCTGCGGTACCCGTCCGCCGACGGGAGCGAGGACGTGAATCTTGCCCTTGTCGGGCTCAACACTAGCAACGTAGAGGAAGCCGATGATGCTCGCATCGCGAACTTGAGCAGGTGTGGCTGTGGTGGGCGCGTGGGTGATTGCCAGGAGGGTATTGGCTAGTGCTTGAGGAGCTGGTGGGAGGACCTTTTTAAGTGGGATATTGCTGGAACCGGCGTGATTCGGGGTGGAGACAGGATCGACTGAAAGACCGACGATACCAGGGAGAGGCGCTGCGTGGTCTGATTCTGCTGGGTTGTTGTTGTCGCCAGATCCAAATGAGTCGCCCATGCTGAGTTGGGAAGGGTCATATTCATCTTCGTCTTCGTCATCTGCAGAGGTCACTGTGTAATTGTAGACCGAGAGTGCGGCGAAATCTAGTTGCGACGTATGAGGTGATAGTGTGACGGTCGTAGGAGAAGGGGAAATGACGGATGTGCCGAAGAAATAAGACTTGATTTGATATTCGCGGGTGGTTTTGAGGAATGCGGCGTCGCGGTCAACGCACCCGCCTGATTTGGATAGCTTCACGACTGAAATGCGTTCGTCAAAGGCATCTGCTGAGGGGCTTGAGCTCGGCTTGTCGTCATACTGTTTCACCATGTTGCTGTAGAGTCTTTCAGATCCCAAAACTATGATTGTCGTGATGGCAAATTCCGTGACGATGTGGTTGATGATCTCCAATGTGCCTGGTTTTCCAGAGCTCAGGATCCCTGGTGTGTCGACAATAATCCCCGTCTCACGGGAATCTTCATCCTCGGCCATGCGTCCCGTAACAGATAAAGCCAGTCGTGACACAATCGGTCTGTACACAGACCCATCGGCGTCGAGGGGGCTGGGGTGGGGGTAACTGTAGACAAGAGGGAGCTTCACTGGCACAGAGCTAGGTCCGGACATTGGGGAGCTACCCCAACCCTCTTCGACATCCAGCATTGTTCGAAATGCAGCCGCTGTGAGAGTTCCGGGGACACTGAGCATTCCCTCGCTGGGGTCCAGATTCACTACGATCGGCTGTCGGCCGATCTTCGTAGCATAGGCAGTCAGAATCTTTGCTACAGTAGTCTTGCCGGCATTTTCGGGGCCCAGTAATAGAACTCGAGGGCCGTCCTTGCCAGAATCCTGAGTCTCGTCTCGCATTGTCTCGAGCGCAAAATGCGCATTCGCATATTCTACCATTGGCGTGTCCTCTGCGATGTATTCACTCTGGCATCCTCCGGCACCGTGGCCCGCCGTCGGCGTCACCCCATCTAGGGTCGCTGTGTTTGTTTCGCCGGCGCTTACTTCTAATTCGCAGCCATACCATGTGTAAATCGCGCTTTTCGTTCCGCAAAATGTGTATGTCTGCGATTCGGCGAGTTCGGTGCCGAAGAGCTCGGCCGTACCGGTGAGAAGCTACGATATCTCATGTTAGTCTTCCGAGCTTCAATGCATTCAATCACAGGGCCATGGGACCGCAGGGAGCGCATAGCCTTGCAGGATTCAGGGTCCACGATATGAAGATTGGAAGCGAAATGCGCGTACTTTCACCTTGATGCTGTGTCCAAATGCGACTTCGAATCGCCATTCGGAACCTGGAGGCAGGTTGATCTGTGAGGGAGGAGCGGCAGCATGGTGCCTCTCCTCTGAGGGCTGGGTGAGCTCCAGGCCCGGGAGAGACATTTTGTGACCGGTTTTGGAGGTGCAGATGAGGTGAAAATAAGTGAAATGGGGGAATCGGAGGTGTTGAGTGATGTTGCGCAACATGGAGAAGATCCGCGGCATTTGGAGCTTCTCCGCCTGTTTGGACTGTTTGCATTGCGGCAGCCTAGTATTATAACTATAGGATATTGGGACTACACAGATCTCTTTCATGACACGGAGATATTTTGTAGGCATCCTTTCACACTCTACCAATTTAAATAATGTTCTACTTTCTAGTATTGGAAAAGTTGAAGCTTTGGTCTTTTTAGGTGAAAAAAAACTTTGGAAGCTATCAGTAGGCTAACCCATTCTTTGACTCCATCGTGTCCAAGAAAGCCAGACAAAACTTGAACAAAGAAGGTGCTTGAATATTTGGTATCAGAGAGAGAAAGGGGAAAGAAGATTGGGAGGGGGTTGGGAGTGAATAGATTCAACATGGTCTCTTTAGTAGTCGGGGGGCTGCGTGGACGATCAAGTCTCGCGCGAGGGTGTAAAAACAGGTATTAGAAATGGTGTTGGTTGAGGCAAGTACACAGCACAGTGAAGAATAGGTGAGGAGGAATATATTTATCATAGCGACAAGGGGAATGTTGGAAGGGGGAGCAGAGATCAGGGATCGCAAATGAATGGAACTCTGCTGTTGAACGTGAAGAAGCAACAATTCGGAAGATTCAATAGCGAGGCGGTATCAAGGGTAAGGTCAAGGTATATCTCTTTGGAGCAAAAGATAAGCAAATCAATCCAAGTAGGAATGAAGTGTCGGCTTCACCGACTCCAGCTTCGATTTGGTCGAAGGGTCTAGAAGAAGTAAGGAATGGAAGCACTAAAGACATGGTTAGTATGAGAACTTGGATAACTTCCAAAATAGGGAAGGGTTAAACTCACGCAAGAGCAAAAGCTGCGGAGACACCAAACAGTGCGCGGTTGCGGACCCGCTCACGCTTGAGCTTGTCTTCTAGAACCTTGGCCTTCTTTGTTCGCTGAGCAGCCTCGGCGGCGGTCTCCTCGTCATCCTCCTCCGGCTTACGCTTCTTTGTCACCTTAGCAACTGAAGATCCTGTGGCACCCTCTCCCGCTTGGCTCTTGATGGCCTCCTCAACCATCTCTTGGGCTTTGGCAATCATCTCTTGCGTATCGGCGGCCGATGGAACCTCCGGCAGGCTGATCGGCACATCAAGCGAGACGGTAGTCTGAGTTTTAGTGGCTTGGTCGGCAACCTCTGCGGAAGCAATAACCTCCACCTCTGTCTCCTTGCCCTTTGTATCCTTCTTCTTTTTCTTCTCGGACTTCTTCTCGTCCTTCTTTTCTTCTTTCTCCTCTTCCTCAGCTGCAGCTGCAGCCTCGGCCTCGGCAATGGCCTTCTTAGATTTGCGACCACGCGACTTCTTCTCGGGTGATCCACTCGTCTTGACCTCGACCTCTTCCACAGTCTCAAGGATACCGTTTTGTTCATCGGTCTCCAGGGAGACGGTGGTATCCAGGGCCTCTTGAAGGCTATTGTTGGCAGCGGTAGTCGAAGGGGTGCTCAGGATATCCTTGATGGGGCGGCCTGGGCGAGACTTGCGAGGAGACGAGGGCCTCTTGCTGGGAGAGACAGAACGGCGGCTACGGCGTTGAGAAGGAGTAGGCTCCTCCTCGGGGAGCTCGAGCTTAGGAGGCGGGGTGATATGCTTCTTCGCGCTAGAAGGGCTCTGCACGATATCGGTGGGATCCAGTAGGGCACGAACCCAGTCGTACATCTTGTATTCCCTGGAAAGCTCAAGAGCTAGAGACGTATGGTCAGCACTCGTTGGCTTGTTGTCGCACGGTGAGATGGCTTACCGAATAGAGGTGAGATCCACACATTGCCGGCAACCTCTTCCTGGCTTGTGAACTCGCGCGACTTCAGATACTCTCGCTCTATCTTCTCTTCATCAATCTTAGCCCACGGGAAGGCAATCTTGAACATGCCAGTTGCGCTAACGAAGCCATCCTTGCTCCTCCGCTATTTAAACGTAGGTGATTGATTAGCGACGGAGTTTCTTGGATCAGATGGCTAGGCGCAGCTTACCATGAGGAAGTAAGTCTCCGGGTGCTGGGCAGCATTGTGTGAAGGGAAGATTTCAGAGCCCTTCAGGTCCTTGGGCAAAGGCGCCCGCAAGTGAGCATATTCGAAGAGGCCAAGGTTTTCGGGCTTGGTCGCATTGGAAGTACCAATTTGCGCGGCCTTAACAGACAAGTTGGTCTTACCAAGGCGACGGCGCGAGAGAAGATCATCGTCTATAACGGAGAGGCGCAAAATGGCACGGATTAGCGATGGTCGTTTGATGTATGTGTTGAGAGCGGAGATGATTGAGGAGGGGAGGGAGGGGAGTCCTCCAATGCGCGCATGCGCGGTTGCGCGACTACGCGCCTATGGAGTGAAGTGACACTTACAGGTCGGTGAGGCATCAGCCAGGATGTGCGGGTTGTTCTTCTTGGGGAGAGATCGCGACATGGTGGGCAATAGCGACGGGTTGAGACAGGGAAGATGTCTTAGAGGAGGATGCGAAAAGGAAACGAGATGCGCCTACGGCGACCACGTAGCAGGCGCGTCGGCAGATGAAGTCACGGGTCGGAATTTTCAACCGAGCACAGCTGCAGACACTCGGGGCGAAATCGGAACGAAACGACTCGAGTGAGAAAAAGAGACCGATTGACAAAGCAGCAAAGAGACAAAAAGTGAGATTCACGAAGATCAGGGGAGAAAGGCGACGGGATGGAATTGAATTATTGGGGCCCTTTCCTACACCGTATGGCACTTTTCCGCATCCGGGATGGTCCGGTCTGGTGCTGTGTATTGGCTGTGTATTTATGGGAAACGATTGGTCAATGCAGGTCTATTACGGTCACAGCCGTATCCCGCTGTTGGGAGGGCGTTGGCCCCGTGACCTGCATTCTTAAAGCTGTGTGAAGGTGAGTTTGTGTACTCTGACTCTATGAGCATGCGTATATTATGTGTGTTTATTCTAACTATAATACTACTAGTATAAGCGTATAAATACTATAACTGTGAGTATATATACTATATCGCTGGAGAATATGGTTGTAAGCCAGACTACCCCCCTCGGGCATCCTTACAACTTGGACTACAGTAAAAGGCTACGTGTATCCATACACCTGAGGTACTTACTCCATTTACTCCGTTCTCCGTACTCCATAAGTTACCATTTGTCTCATATACAGTAATGGTGGTCCCTATGTTCTGGAAATTTGATCATTTGAAACCAATGTACCCTATTTATTATTTTATAATTTATGAAACATTACAATGCTTCTCATATACCCACATTGACAAGATGACCGGAAAGAAAATAAAATAAGCTTGCATTGCGCGTTGCATGCACGGTAACTCACTGGCGATCCGAATAGCCTCGCCCCTCCGCCACCGCCTTTCTAACCCCACCAGAGACTCTCTTGTCAGGAGACTGTGCCAGCTCCTTTTCCTTCCTACTCTTGATTCTGATTCCCCTCTTCTCTTCCCCTCCCTACATCTCATTGTCACTTTGCTGCCCAACTTCCTCTGTTGACGCACCTCCATCTCCATCTGTTCCCACTCTCGATTCCCTGGTTCCGACTTTCCCCCCACGTGTGCCCCGCTATCAACAATCAACAATGGCCGACCAACACAACGACGATCTCACTGCCACCAAGACCGAGGGTTTCAAGGTCGGTGAGAAGAAGACCCTTCAGGAGTACCAGGAGCTTGGTGAGTGATACTTCCCATCTCCATTGTCTCGTCTACTACAATCATCCAATTCCCATCCACCTACTGCTGCACCTCCGTCTACATACAACTCGCCATCCAGTCCCCTACACCGTAACAAACTAATCAATTCCCTTCCTCTATACAGATAAGGATGATGAGGCCATGAACCGCTGGAAGGCCTCTCTGGGTCTCAACGCCGGAGACCCTATTGGCCAGCCCAACGACCCCAAGTGTGTCATCAAGTCCCTGGCCCTCGTTGTCGCCGGTCGTTCCGACGTCGTGATCGACCTTTCCACCGAGGAATCCGTCAAGACCCTCAAGGAAAAGCCTTTCACCATCAAGGAGGGTGCCAAGTTCCACATCAAGGTTGCCTTCCAGGTCAACCACGAGGTTCTCAGTGGTCTCAAGTACGTCCACGCCGTGAAACGCAAGGGTATCCGCGTGAGCAAGGACGAGGAGATGCTGGGCAGCTATGCCCCCAGCACTACTGTGAAGCCGATCTACGAGAAGGAGTGTACGTATTGACCCTACCCACTGCCCGCCGGCTCGAGCTCCAGCTCTGTTCTAATACACGACACACAACTGACCATTCCAATAGTCCAGGAGGAGGAGGCCCCCTCCGGCATGCTCGCTCGTGGCCACTACAATGCCACCTCCCGCTTCGTCGATGACGATGACCATACTTTCTTGCAGTTCGAATGGTCTTTCGATATCACCAAGGACTGGTAATCGAAGGGGATACCCTTGGGACTCCCTGTGTTGACTTCAATTGAGCGGCCTCTTGTTTCCAAGCGTGACGAATTTCCTTGATACCAAAAGCCTGGTAGAGATGGTCCCCAGTCTGGGGCAATTACTGCACAGTTTTAACAGACTTTTTCGCGCGCACGCACATACACATCCATCCCCCACGGTCCCAACTTGGGGCGAACTCGTGGGGTATACTTCATGTCTTTTATCTTTATTTGTTTGCCATTTCAATTTCATCTCCGACTGTATGGCAGAGGGTATATCTTTGTATGGCTATGGCCCGTTTGTTTTGGTCTTTTTCCCACTCCCAATTCAATTCATATGCAAAAAATAGTAGGAAATGCTGCTCGATGGGATGTAATGTGCAGTTCATAGTTTTCTACCCTTCTCCCAAACTCCTGTACGGTGCAATGGCAAAAAAAATCAAATCAAACGAAAAAAATATGAGATATTACACCTCCAGGGGTATCACAAGAAATAGTCAATCGTCGGCTGAGAATCCCTGTTCTGCTGGGCCTGCTGCTCGCTCCGATGCACGTCGTTTTCGGGCGCCGCGTCGAAAATATTGAAGTAACGCTGCATTTTGTCCCCAACCTCGAGCACACTAGCGAGGTTTCCGCAACGGTAACAGTAATTGGGTGCGCTCCAGACCGTGCTGAGTCGATCGTCAAATAAGACTTGGTAGCCTTCGTTACAGAGCTGGTGAGCTCGCAGAATATGAGACATGTTGTTGACCTCGAGGAACTTCCGAACCACCTGCGCTCCAAATGTATAGCCTGCTCCGCGAGGCGAAAGGGAGAACTCGTCGCGGTCCGGGTCCGGATCGGACCAAACTAAATCGGCCATCGGGCCCTCGTGCGGAATCTCACGGTACCGATCGAGGATCTTGATCTGATCAATGGAGTGAATCGAGGGGGAAAGACCGCCGTGCACGCAGAATATCTCGTCATTGATAACCACGCTCAGCGTAAGGTAGTCAAACATGTCGGTGAAGTAGTGCCATACGTTTGCATTTCCATATTTGCGAGCACATTCGGTATAAAAGCCATAGGATTGTGTCACGCCGCGGGACTCGTGATTGCCGCGGATTAGGTGAACTCGTTGGGGGTATCGTAACTTGAGACAGATGAGCAAGGTGATGGTCTCCACGCTGAATAAACCGCGATCTACATAATCTCCTGTTTATCATCACCAGCAAATGTCAGCAATCAATTTCGTTCCAAGCAGCGAGACTCCCCGGTCTCCAGTCCATATATACCCAATGGCATTTGGAGCGGTTCAAACTAACCAAGGAAGAGGTAATTGGTGTTCGGACAGAAACCGCCAATGCGGAATATCTCGAGTAAATCGAAGAATTGACCGTGGATGTCTCCAACAACGGTAACAGGTGCCTGGATGTGAACCACATTGCTCTCCTTCATCAATAATTCCTTGGCTTTCGCACAAATCGCCTCGATCACCGACTCGGCCAGGAGTTCTTTGCGGTAGAGTCGCTCGATGCACTCATCCAGATCGATAGTTCCTATCCGACTGTTAGCGATTACTTTCGACCTATCCCAAAATACTGCTGAGTTCTATTCAGTCCGGCCGCGTTCCTCGCACTTACTAGGAAGACCCGGCATGGTGACGTAGTGTAGACCCCTGGCAGCCGATAATTTTCAAATTCTTGCGAAGATCCTCTTCAAGCAGAATAACGGAATATTTCCACCTGGTCGTGTATTGGATGGTGCCAAACAAACAAGGCGGAGCTATTGATAGACAGGCTGCGGTGAATGCGGATGTGGATGCGGAGGGGTTCGTTGTCTCTGGAATGCTTAGGGAGAGAAAGCTCGGCACAGAGGTATCGGAGAGACGGAGGGGTTCAACGAAGGATTAATTTGAACGGCGGGTGAGTCGCGGGCATCATGATATGAAGCAGATCCGCACCTCAACAATTGCGCTCCCAACTCAGAGAGATCAGTGTGGAAGGTTCGGTCCAGCTGGGCGCCTCGGGGTCACCCGCGTTCTGCCAGTAGCTGCCGCCCGGGAACCTCGTGCCTTACACATGACCGGGGTCTAGTTAGGGCAACCTTGTATTGCTACGGGAGTAAGGGTGTGATTTTCAAGGTATATGCGCTTTGTAGATAGTGGAATAAACTGGTGAAAGCTTTTAGGCATTGATCTATCAAAACTTTAAGGTCCTGTCAACTTGGATGCTACCAGCCCGAAGGGCCGTGCCAGTGAGCTCCAAGCCTGCCGCAGAAAATATATACAGCACTAGTATAGGTACTGCAGTTTATTTTCCTACCAGCTGGCATACGAGTGATTTCCACTTCCGGGGGCCAACTTGAAGGTTCCAAGGTTGAACCCTTGGTGTAAAAATTCAAACTACTAGTACTACTGATTTTGTATAATGAACAAAAATTTCAAGTATTTCCTCCCTACTATATGAAGGCCGAGATTTCCCATATATGCTGAACATATCATCTAGATGTAGCGCCCTATCTATGCACATGACCCAACAGCGGCTATCAGCCAGCGATGATTTCATCCAACCTCAAGGCTTTGAGCCGGGTTGTGTAAGCAACTGCTGCGCCTCTTTATGAACAGCCTCGCTCTCAGAATCGGTCTCATCCTCATCCTCATCCTCGTCAGAACCAGATTCTTCTTCCGAATCGGTCTCTTCCTCGGACTCAGTTTCGGACTCGCTCTCCGTTTCCGTTTCGGACTCTGTTTCTTCCTCTTCCTCATCGAGCCACTGATCCAGATTCTTCTTCCCAACAGCTGCACCTGTTGCAGCCTGCCGGCGTCGAGGGTCAGTGGTCTGATGTTCACGGAGTGCTTTGTCTAATCGCTCGCCGGCGGTCATAGAAGCTTGAAGCGAAGGAGCCTCTGCCTTTACCTCTTCCATGCGAAGACTTGGATCAGGCTCTTGTCCTGCCTCAACCCAAGGCGGAAGGTTGATGTAACCTCTTAGGCCATGGTACCCAGCGTCAGAGCCAACAACAAGTGTTGCAGTTCCAATAAGTAGATCCTTGCGAGTTTCTGAAGGGCTTGGGGCGTGGGGAACAGGCTTGGGTGCCAAAAGTAGCAGATTTGCTAGTTGGGTGGAAGACGGGCTGGCGAGGAGGGCCTTGTAGAGACGGGCGCGATCGCGTAGGTCATATGAGGTGTCGTAGCGAGCAAGAAGGAGAATATAGCGCCATAGCAAAGTAATACGGTCCTCTCCGTCTTCTTTCGCCTCAATCTCCCCCTTGTCATTTTCTTGTACGTCAATGGCGTCATCACCGCGTTTCTCTTCTTCTGCTCGCTCTTCGGTCCATTCGTTGCGGATTTCCTGTTCGAGGTTCGCGGGCCGTTCCGAAAGAGATGAAGAGCCGGCCTGCGTTGACTCTTGTGATGGATTTTGTAGAAGATGGTGGAGATATACCTTTGCACCAAGGAGTACGATCTGCTGCTTGACAACCTCCGGCTCATCGGCAAAGCTTTTGATCAAGATGCGGAGAACATCCGGCGCAATATTATGTCCCGGGTCCGCGCCCGCAAACTCACCAACCAGCCAAATTATGGAAGCCCGGGCATCAGGGTTGGTTGTGGTTCCAAGATGCGTGATGAGTTGAATGACTGTCTGATTATGCGAGGTCGGATCCTGCTGAATCAGGTGGCGGATGACAGTGAGAGATTCGGAAACAAGGTTCCCATCCAGACTAGCGACCTGGCCGAGAAGAATCCGTAGACACAGGGCTGCAGTAGTGGCGTCTCCTTGGGCACAGCGACCAAGCGCTCGTACACTCTCTCGAACCAATTCAGGGTCAGCGCCCTTAGAAAAGTGCTCAAGCTCGCTGATGATAACACTCTTCCAATGCTTCCCACAATGGGGAAAGATGATCGTCAGAACCTCCAACTTCAGGCGCCAGATATGCGGCGGATCATTGGCGTGAATTAGAAAGTGGGCAATATATCTGGTGAAAGGCTTTGGTTCCCTCAATGCAACGGCAACAATGTTATAGAGCGCAATAAGTTGCATGTCCTGCGGACTTCTAAGTAGAGCCACAAGGGGACCGATGGCTGAGATGAGATATTCCGAGGGAGCAAGGTAAAGGAAACAGCGAACCACACTGACAATGACGGCTGAATTGCGATTTTGAAGCAGCAACTTACAGGCCCGGAGAAGAAGTTCAAGGTCAGGGTCAGTTGCTGGTACTTCGTGGCCCTCGTCATCATTCTGAGGAGGCTGGTTCTCTATTTCCTCATCATAAAATGGCTTCGACACAGCCGCCTTTACCCTTTGAGTTCGACGAGGAAAGCATTGGCGGGCGTAGAAGGTCAGCAGACGAAGAGTCGCCAGTTGACCCCATTCATCCATATCGACGAGCTTCTTGACGAGGCTGCGGTAATGCTTATGAACCAAATCAATCTCTTCCGGACAAACCTCTAGAAACGCAGCAACCGCCGGACCTACAACAAAGTATTGTGTATCCCCCAAGAGGGTTGCGATATACCCGGTCAATTGTGGCAGCGTATTCGGATCCAGACGATAGCATTTTGGAATAGCCAGTGCAGCAGCCTTGCGCACATGGGGGCTCATATCACCACATCCTCTCTTGATTGCTAATGACACAATCTGACTGATGACCGGTACCCGGATTCCAGACATGGTTCTTAGTGCCATCACTCGCACCTGGGGATTTTGGTCGGTCAGGGACTTCTGGATCGCGTTGATAGATAGCAGCGCCATGTCCGGCTCGGCCTCCGCATGATGAACCAGGTAAATGTAGACCAATTTTTTGATCTCGAGGTTGGCGCTGGCTGCATTCTTGACGACAGCCGAGAAGAAGTCGAGAGAAGGTTCGGAACGGTACATCAACTAGAACATAAATTCAATATTGTTAGCGGACATTTCTCCAGTTCGTAGCGACTCGCCATTACGACATCACCATACCGAGATGACCCTCCGCAGCCCATCCAGAGTTTCCTTCTCATGGCGACTATCCAGAAGCTTCTTGATATGAGGAACGCTATAGGTGCGTGAGGAATAGTCTGTCTTCGAGCTTCGATTGCTTGCTGCGGACTGTGCAGCCTCTAGGGTGAGCTCTCGAGCTATGCGCACAGTGAAGTCACACGGTCAGCTTCCGTGCCAAGAAGAAGCGCTTGCGGCCCCGGTAGATCGGCTTACCTGTTTCCAGCATCGAGGATATCCTTGAAATAGTTTCCATCTTAAATCCAGCGTCCGAGGGGCCCAGTCCAAGGAGCGCGAGAATTGGCAGAGGGAGATGTGGAAGATAGGTGGGGGGAGAGCGAAGGCGGAGGAGCGTGACCTCCGCGGGAGAGGCGATCTTCCGCGCTGGCTGGACCGAGTCCCAAACTTATTCCCAAACTTATTCCCAAACTTATTCCCAAACCTATTCGTCAATTCTTCCCCAGGCTCCAATGTCTGCCGATTTTAAATCATGATTTCATGTCAAAACAGTCAGATTTCGAGCTCTAAGATGCGATTTCAACTGCGGTCCCGGAACAGCTGATTCTCCAATGACATTATGGTTTCAACACCAACCATCGCGTTTTGTGACCTAGTCACAGATCTACTCCAACGATTGCTGAAGACCTGCAAAAACACCCGTCTTATTGTCTGCGGTACCAGAACCGAGTTTCTCGTTCAGCTCTCTGCGGCCATCCGAACTCAATTTACCGACCCAAATGCTGAAACCCGTCATGATCTACTTACAAAGACCATCGGACTACTGGCCAACTCGAGCAAGATTCAATTAGCGTTTTGTCCTTCACTGGAGAGCCTTCGAGCATATCTTGCGGTCTTCAGTTCAGTACATGGTGCCACCATGGAAGAGGGAAGTCTGGAGAAGCCGCAGGTTCTTGCAATCCTGGATCTCGTGGCTTTACATGCGACAACGACCGAATTCTCTGCCCAAGGACTATCAAGAACACTTGCCACTGCGGTCGAGACTGCATCCCACGCAGGAATGGTTTTGGTTCTCTGTGAATGCAGTAATGCGGTAGACCCTTCAAGTTCTGACTGGGGTTCAAGACTATGGGATACGCAAGTCCCGCTACTGAATGGGTCGCTACGAATCCGCAGCGAAGACGGAGGCTGGGGCGGCCGTGGTTTGCCCATCAAACAAGTTGCCGAGCGCTGGTTTGAGTTTGACCAGAATAACACATAAGAGAAATGGGATGAATGAATTGATGAACATGAAACTCGAGCAAAAAAGCATCTTAATATGATCCAACTCCATAAAATGAACATGTACTGCCCGGGTATCCTAGAGCCGACCGATGAACTCCTGTTCCAAAGAAAAAAGCTACAAGTCTTGGGTTTTCACAATGACTTCTCCATCTCTGTGATATAGAGTTTAATATGCGACTCCAGCTTGAGGTACTGGTCATGGGCTGATTGGATTTCACTCTCAATGTTTTCCTTGAGATCAGCCATCTGGAGGATGGGTTAGCAAAGTTGCTCTCTATAATGGGGACGCTAAAAACGTACCTTCTTCTCTGTCTGTTCAATACGAATGCGCCGCCTTTCCATATCGCGTTGCTTCTCCGCACGCTCCTCACGCAGCTGCTTTTGGACGCTGCGGAGCTCTTCCATGCGAGCCTGCGCAACCTCAGCCTTTTCTTGCGCATTTCTGCGGAGTGACTCGATTCGATCGTTCAAACGAGCGAGTTGCCGCTGAAGCAGATGTTCGGTCTGCTCTACCTCGCGTACGCTGTTGCCTCTGTCCGAGATAGCCTCTTTATTCCGAGCGGCATGTGATTCCTCCTCGTCTTCCTTCTGCAATTCCGTAGCAATTTCATCGAGCAATTTCACACACGCTTGCACATCATTCGAAACCACAGTGAATGTATCTGAGGAGGTTTGGAGCGCCCTAGCTCGCTTTTCCATCGCATCAATCTGTGCCTTCTCGCGCATCAAGTTCTCCGCTAACTCGGTCAACGTAGATTGTAATGTCGCCGGAGATTCAAGGACATAGGGTCGAAGTTTCTCGGCTTCTTGTCGGGTGCGAACTGTCTTCTCGGTTTTCTCTTCTAGTTGCTGCTGCCGGCGTGATCGCTCTGATTTGACTCTTTCGAGATGGTCTGCCACTCTTGTCTGCTCCCGACGGAGCTCTAAGAGACGAGCCTTCAGCTCGTCATTCCGGGCCACCTTCTCGCGCACTTGCGTCTCATTGGCTTGTTGATCTCGTCGCATCTCCGCTAGGCGCTGCTCCATTTCTTGATTTTCCATGTGTAGAGTCTCAATTCGTGATTTAGTTTTCTCGGTCTTGTTGAAGTGTTCATCGATAACGGGAGCTTGGGATTCGCGGAACCGGACGAAGTTGATGAGATAAGAGAAGATCTTGATTAGTCGGTCGTGAGTCGGTTTGGTCAGGTCGGTAAAAGTAAAGTCGTTAACACCGCACTTGAAGCCGTTAGAATTAGCTAACCAAGCATTCAACCCTCACTGAGGAGCCCAGGGGCTACATACCTCAGCCAGAAGCTTCCGGACATTCACAAAGAAACCCATGAGGTTTCGCGTGTCATTGGGAACAATATCGGGATAATCGCCGCAGATATCTTCAGCTGCCACATGCATAGCAGGTTCGACTGTTTCGCGCGTAGTGTTCATGAGGAGCTCTGCGAACCATTCGAAGACCATCTGGATCTGCTGGGGGTTGGGTTTGGCGAGATCTGAGGGACTGAAGGGAATTCCGATGTCGTTGATACATCCTGCGATTTCTTTGTCGGGCTGCTATGGTGTTAGAGGTATATTCTCCAGAGGCCCAAAGTCGTCTGGTCCCGGGTCTAAAAGGTGCAACTGACCAGGCGCATCAATGCGTCATTATCATCTTCCTTCTTGCGCCGATTGTGAGGCTGCTGGGTACCAGCCATGCTCATGCGATGGTTGTACGCCATCGCGTCGGACGTATGGAACGATCTGTCTGAGCCTGGCTCAAAATATCAGACAGGAATGGTGGGCTGGGGAGGTTCAAGACCGAGAGTTGTTATGATGTGCGGGCTTGCTCGTCCCAAGTAAACAATCCGCCCGCCCGTCCACATCGGGTTAGTCCCAACCGCCGAGGGGCAGAGTGCAAACACGACAAACCTCTTCAAAGAAATCATGACTCTTCCTTCGCATCGTGAGCTCCTTTGTGCAAACATCATGGCGACAACTACTGAAAGCACGCCCGCGGCCGGCGCAAAGCCGTTTGAGTAAGTCTGATCTTCCTGCTGAAGCTTTTTCGCACTACTTACCCTCCCTGTAGCATCGTTGCGACGTACAATGAGCTCCTACGCTCCGACCCCGACCTTACCATGCCTATCGCGGCTATTGAAGCTCTCGTGCTGCTTCTCACACATTCACCCTCCTCGACAATCTCCGAAACCCTTGACCTACTGGCGCAATCTACCGCCCACCTGAAAAAGGCCATCCCAAACCCAATTGGTCTGTCGGCTGGAACCGATCTCTTCCAGCGATACCTGATTACCACATTACAACGACCCGGGCAGCTGGGCCCCGCTGGGGACTTCAAAGCTATCCGAACACATCTTCTGTCGAACGGGCGATTGTTTATTAGACGCGCCAAGGAAAGTCGAGAGAAGATTGTTGCATTTGGACGAGGATTCATTCGCGACGGTTGCACAGTACTCACAAATGGTGGATCCAGAGCTGTCGCGTCTCTGCTACAGAAGGCAGCCGACGAGGAGGGAGGTCCTTCGGCGGTCCGTTTCCGAGTCATCTACGTCCTGTCGTCCATCAGCAAGAACATCGAGGAGCCATCCGGCGAGCCGGAAGGTATGGAAACGGTGCGCGCGCTGAGGGCGAAGGGTGTGCCGGTATCGACAATCCCGGAATCAGCAGTGGCATATGCTCTTGGAAAGGCGGATATGGTTATTGTCGGTGCTGAAGGTGTTGTGGAGAACGGAGGTATCGTGTCCCGCATGGGTACCTACCAAATCGGTCTGCTGGCCAAGGCCATTGGAAAGCCGTTCTACTGCGTGGCCGAGAGCCACAAGTTCGTTCGTCTTTACCCGCTTGGCCAATATGACCTGCCCATCGAGCAGCACGTCATAGACTTCAAGTCCGAGGAAGACATTACCGAACAAAACGAGCAACCGGTCGATACAAGTGCCGACCGCCCGATTGAGTTGCCCCTTTGTGACTCGGTGGACTTCACTCCTCCGCATCTCATTTCGGCTCTGATTACCGATAGTGGTGTTCTGACACCTAGTGCAGTCAGTGAGGAACTGATTAAGATTTGGTTCTAGAAAAGTACACGGGCATTGCGTTGCTGCTTTATGGGAGCTTAGTTTGGTTGTGAAGCCTGGCGCTGACGATTTTTGTATCATTGAAGTTAAAAGACTTTACGAAATAGATGACATGATTTTGAATGACTTCGGAAGTTTTTTCTTTCATCTGCTAGCTATGCGGATCTACTAGTACTCATATCTAAGACTTGATTATTCAAAAACATGAATTTCAACGGTCTTCATTAGTTGAAAGTGTCTACAATTCACGATCTGGATGAGGGGAGAGAAGCCTGAGCGCAAGATCGTTTTTAAAAATTGATGATTAGCAAGTATACATAACTAAGTAGACCCGCAATTCTGGCTTATAATCATCTTTCCCAAAGTCATGGCATCGTAATCATTAATCATCAAACGAGTGTCGTTGTGCCAGACAACTTCATACGCCCGTCTCAGCCGCATAATTTTATAAAAGGTGCATGGTATGATAAAGTTCCGCTCAAGCAGCAATCTTTCCATCGGGGTATCGTTGAAATCACAAAAAGTCGTAATCATGAGGGAGTAATCGTGGCAAGGTCAGGGCAGGGTGTTGCGGGGAAAGAGTTGAGCGGATAGATAGAGAGGATAAATGTTGAGTTTCTCGTCGTCTCTCATCGATCGTGTTCATTCATCAATGAGTGGATAAACCTCCCTTCCAGTTTGAAGAAGTATAGTCTTGATTGGACCGACCAGTCCGAGACACGGTCTAGCATCATCAGGTCGTTTTCCGATTCGAGACAACAGCGTACAGCTCTTGCGTTTGCATAGTAGCAAAAGCGTAGAGAAGTAGGTATCCGAGAGCTACGAAGATCCAAAGTGGTGCCATGATGAAGGCAACTGGGCACACAAATGTTTCGAGAGAAAAAAAAAGTCGGTGAGGTCGTGATCGTGAATATTGGTATGGAGCACGTTGACACGGAAGATATCGAACGGCCCACGGAGAAAACTGTTGACCGATATTCCGCTGAACTAAGAGTGAGATCTTTTTATCAAATATCTTTGGGTAAAAGGTAGGACAATCCCAGCTTGTCAGAGTCGCAGTCGTACTAGAGACTTCTGAGGATTAAAGACGAAGAGGATGTGGAATAATCTTCGACCACCCCTCCATGAGCAACGAGCAACCACTTAGGGTTTTAAACCCAACCAGACCGAACATATGAAGAAGGCCTGACAGGGTCTCATCCGAACGTTTCCATCCAATACGAGGCGGTCCTCCATTGAACATCCGGCCATTAAGCGTGTCCCGAGCCCAAGCGAAGCAACTAGAGCGATGCGGGGTTCCTGGCCGCCCCAAGTTCTTCAACGCGGTTGGTGGGTCCACTAGCGACGGTGAAGGGTCTTATGGCCTGACCGATTCTTTTGGGGATAGGGCTTAACAGAGTTGAAGCCTTTGGGGCGGGCTCGTGATCTCATAGGGGCCATAGATCTCCATGGCGATCGTGGCTTGTCCTTGTGGTCAGTTGCCCAAAGTAGGATGAAGTGGGGGAAGGGGATCAAGCCCTGGTCAACTAGGGTCTACGAAACTATCAATTTGAAACCAGATGGAATAACAAGTGCGAGAGGGAACTTTTGAAGCATTGTCGATCTGGGTCGACCGTCGGACTCCACCGTAGTACGCTTGGCCATATTGATCAATGTTTGTTGACTATAATAGATCACTACACATAATTTAATACTGTCATCTGGGAATACTGGCGTCTTCTGGGGGCTACGACTATTGCCTAAATGCTTACTATTGCGACGCACAGAAGCTAGGGGCCTACATACGACCCTTCAGTAGCCTGGTCGTTGTTACCGGCCTAGCCCGACCCTCTCAATGATGTTTCAAGACGTTCATCATGGACATAATGCTGCAACATTTCCGTTTTCCATAATTTCCAGTCCATGTCTCTCTCGATCCCAAATGTAGCCCAGATACCACGTTAACAGGAGTGTTTCGTCCCAGGAGAGGTCCGCGTCAAGGCCAAAGAAGAACCTTCGCAGCTTCTCATCTTTGCACATGATATCAGCCAAGTCGTCTTCTCCCTTTTTCTTCAAGAGGCTAGCTAATGTGCGATCATGGATGGTCATGGACGAAACACCGTCGTAGACATCGCCCATTTCTGCTGTCACCAAAGAGAGGCCAAAAGCCTCATCGGCAGCACCCGAGCCATTTGCCAATCAATTATGCCAATAATATTCAGCTCTTCGTCCACCATTAGATGATCTCCCTTATCATCCACATACTTGATATAGAATTGCTCCGTGTTTTCAACTGAGCTATAATTCGACTTGGGTGACAAATCCTGGATCTGGGATTGCAAGTATAGAAATACGAGATAGGCATTCAATGGGAATGATGGGAAAAGCTGACCATCAGCAATAAAAGACATGCTTTGCTCTACGAACGAAGTGTAATAGTCGATGGATGTATCATAGGGCCCAGAAGGGCTCAGAACAAGAAATCGTTCACTGGCAATGGCAGCAACCGCGAAATCACAAGCAAAAAATCTGTCAAGCATGGGAGATCTGATGGAGTGAAATTAATCGAACCATTTCTGGGCGTACTTACTGTCGCGACAATGTGGAGTGATACTTAAAGCTAGTAGTAGACTGTAGTATTGATGATCAGCTAATTCACCACTTTAAATGCATGCTAGTAGGTATCCCCAGGCAATCGCCTGTGATCAGCCTACGAATGTCTACATGGCAGTCTTATCTAGGTTCGTTCATTTCAAATTGACCCAACTGGGCAGTGAGTACATTCGCTTCTACAATTAACAATTTACGATCGAAATGACATATATGGTTGCGACCCCGACCCAGAGGACAAATGTACATACTTTGTAAGCTTTTCAAGTATCTGGTAACCCGGGAGCCTCGAAATGACGAAATAGTGATACACTGCCCCAACACCGATCCGATCGCCGCGTAGGCATTTTAGAAGACTTCGTATTGCTTGAATGCATTCCTGTAAATGATCAGGAGATGCCGGAAAATCCCCAAGTAGCCTGCATATGGAAGAGAGATATGGCAGATGGTCAGAAGCACCGCCTGACCCTCTCCCATCCAAAGAATTGTTGTAATAGTAGAATCAGATAACACAACTTGAACCCCAGGACGGCCCCAACGATCACAATCCAACATGGTCATTGCCCGCCCCACAGCACCAACCCCGCTCCCCAGTTCCTGAATCAACATCTCTGACAAGAACACCCATCAAAGAAGGAGCAGCAGAATAGGCTTGAAACCACTGGCAGATCCAACATCGACGAATTCCGCAAGTATCCGAAAGAACCCAGCTTGCCCTTCCACCCCTCACTCTCGCCACATCCATTCGAACAACCCCAGTCCTTCTCCAACTCGGCGGGTCACAGGACAGATCAAGTACGAGTACACCCACTACGCTACGGAGTAAAGTACAGAACAGAACGGAACTTTGCCTGACCGACACATCACATCGCATCACACATACCCTACACACCATCGCTACGAAAACCGGAAATGGATGCCCAAGCATTAACAAACCTCCAATCCGAATCCGAGTCCAACAACACCAACACTCCCTACACACCGCTCGATAGCGCCGGCTCCCCACCCTCCGACACCCGCCAGACCCCCGGCTCGTGGTCAATCCGGCGATTTCTCAGTCGACGCGGTAGTCGCCGGTATCGAGTCCTGGAGCGTGAGCCAAATCGGCTGCGAAAACGTGTCAGTCAGTGAGGTGCATGAGGGGGGAGTTGGTGAGGAGAAGAAACGAAATGAATTGAAACTCAGTTCATGGCTTCGGAGTAGTATCGAGGGTATCAGATCTTGGCTATGTACTGCACATACATTGATGGCATGGAATAACTCACTAATGCCGACTATTGTATCCAGTCTAGAGGGATCTGGTGGGGCAGCAATGCATCTAGCCTAGGATATGGTAGGGTGGTTTGCACATAGCTGAGAGAAATTTGGATGTGGGTTCCCGATTTGTCTTGCAGAGCCAGCAGATCTGTTCTTCTTTCCTTAGGGCTCTTTTTCTTTCCTGTTTTCCTTTTTTTTTTCCCGGCCGGGTCTGGTTCCGTTTGGCTTTGGTATTGGATTTCCTTCATGGTTATGATTTTGGTTTTGATTGTGAATCGGTTTGCTTTTTTCTCTTTCGGTCGGAATTCGGCTCTGGCGGACACAGAGACTGCATGGTATTTTTATCTGGCGTTTTACATAGAGAGGGGCCTTGGATTGGGGGGATTGGATTGGATTGGATTGGATTTGAATGTTCACGTCGCCCAGCCTCGGGGCTTGGCTTGGCTACTTGACCAACGGAGGACTCGTATGTAGTTTGTTTTACCTTTAGCCGGAGACAGCTGCCAGTGCAGAGACATCGGTTACTTTGTGATCCGTTGGTCTTACTTTGAGACAGTGACCAAACTCTCCTCCTCCGTTGATTGTACTAGGTAGTGGCAACGCAACAATGAAGAATGAAGCTGATGACCTGGCTGCCACATGGTCTTTTCGTGGCGGTCCTCCACTGGCCGAAGTAAGTCCAACGCCACCTTGGATGGCTTGGATGTACATCGATACATAAACAGGTAAGGACTCAACTGCCGTACTCGACAAACTACCAGCGCGTCGGATAGAAAGTAAGGCGTGTTCGGCTTTTACGCCTGCATAGGCTCGGGGCTAGACTCCGCTCAATGGGGTGCAAGGTCGGTGCCTCTCCGCCGCTATCGACGCCATTGACAGGGGATCGCAGGGGTTCAGGCCCGGGCTATTGACTGCCGGCACTTATGTCTTTCGGTGGCCTTTCAAGGTTGCAGGGGGTATGTTTGTCTGTGTCGAACTTTGAATGATCCAAGCCAGAGTTCAAGTTGTGAGGGGTTTGTGTATGATAGATTATGTGTACGCAGTAGAGTAGATACAACGGGTCTCTTCCTCTCCGTCGGGCCCATTCCCCATTTGAATGTCTGGTGTCTCAGTGTAAGGCGGGGGACTGGATGGCTCGGGGTAATTCCTATCTCGGACGAGATGCAGGACAGTGGAGGGAGGCTGCGGCAGGGTCTGGACCCTTTGGACTTTCATGATCGACTCCAATTTGAGAGTCGATTTGATGATCAGGTGCTGCCAAACGATCTAAGCAACAGAAATATCGGCGCTAGCTGGTTAAGAATAATGAATCAAAGTCAGGAAGAGCACGACAGGTACTAGTTCGGAGTAGGTACGGAGTATATGGAGAGTAAAGTAAATTAGAATGGAATCCCACCACAATTCCGAGCTAGTCGCAAATTAATCTTAATCCTTTGGGATGTGACTGGCAGATGGCTCCAGTTTAACGGTTTGATTCCCAATTGCCCAAGCACAGCTCGGCGATTGGAGACGGCAAGCCGTTAGCCCAATGATTGGGCTCCAATATATTATACCTAGAATAATAATAATAATAATCATATTTTCGTGGCGAGGCAATTCAACTCATCCGACACAAACACCGCCACTCATTTGCCAAGACAGGGCTGCCTCTAACCGAAGGCTTTCTACAGGTGATAGTTGAATTTCTCCAGACATTGAATGTTGAATGTTGGATATGGCGACCGACGGGGACAGCACCGTTTAATGTCGTCACATCAATCCTGCAGGGCGGCCCCAGTGCAACGAAGAACTCACCATCGTCCTTAGCCCGACCGTAGTCCCGACCAAATCGGCCATTCTTTCGCTGATCAGATCCACTCGGACGAAACTTTCCCTTAGGCAAGAGAGATCGGGGAAGGAAAGATGTAAACATTTCGGAGAAAAAAAAAAGAAGGACGGGATGGATCCGTGGAATGGAGTCAGGAACATCAACTCAAGCGCACTCTGGGCCAGTCATGGGGACGGCGAGTGCGTAAGATCGTCTCCATTCCCGCGTGTCAACCCAAGGAATGCAGGCTTCTGGACCGACGGCGGATGAGGGAGGGGCCCACCGGGCGTCCAACGGTGGTCTTGGCCTCACGACTGGAGAGGCACGCGCGCAGTGCACGAGATCCTTTGGCCTATTGACTCTTTGCCGCGGTTCCGATGGGCGATGGGGCACTGCCACTAATCTTGGGGGTGGTGGTGGGTGTGAGGAAAAGGGAGAAAGTTGAAGGGAAAGAGGAAGGGATAGTCGGAGGGATCCGAGGACGAACACAGATCGCGATCAATGTAGTGGATGTATATGCACCCATACCATAGGTAATCTGCAGAGCAGTGATGATCTGATCTGATCTGATGATTGTATTTTTGTATTTTTTTTGGCCCTCTTCTCTGCTTTTTGTTCTTATTATTCTGTGTCGTGGAAAAAGTGGATATCCCCCACAAATGGAGACAGCAATTTCCAATGACGATGTTGATGCCGATCTCCCCTGAGGGACTCGTGCGACGGAGCCGAAGAGAGAGTACTCGTACCAATATCGACAGCTGAACAAGTGTTATGCATCGTGCATGGGGGAAGTATTTCCTTTTTCCTTTTTCCCCAGGGACTGTGTGACCAGAGGTGGGAGGAGTGGGAGGAATGGGAGAATGGGAGAATGGGGAGAACAGGGAGAGGAGAGTATTGCAATGGTAGTGTATGAATAACTCGTAGGCAGAAAGAGAATGTAAAGTGGGTTATTTTTAGGGAAAATCAAAACGCCCAAACAATCTGGGCCTGAATCGATGGACATATTGAAATTGAACTGTACTCTCTCTACAGAGCGTAACTCATCCTGTCCTTGCTTCCTCTTTTCTTCTCCCCTCCCTCTCTTCCTCTCTTCCTCTCTCTCTTCTTCTCTTCTCTCCCTCTCTTCTCTCCCCCTCCCCTTCTTCTTCCTCTATTCGTTCGCCCCTTTGGCCCTGTGGCCCACACGATCGCTCTGCCCTGTTGGGTATCCTTTTCCTTCCCACTGTATTTTCAGTTTCAGTTTCTTTTTCCATTTCCGTTACGGTGTTTGACTTCGGCTTGCTCCTCTTCCCCCCCCAAATCAAAACTTTATCCCACATATGACGCCGGTGGCCCAGCCCAAGACTCGACTTCGCCTCTCTTCCTCCACTCAATGAAGTTCCGTTAGCTACTCGCCTTTTCTCCAGACAACTGCGACTGTGACGGCGACTACGACTACCAGTGCGACAATAATAACCCACAACCACAACTACAACCCTGGCCACTGACTTGTTCTGGGGTTTATCCCCCACCCCAAACCGTCATGGCGATATGGCCCTTTGGCCGTAAAAACAAGCGCCACACTATCCAGGTGAGCGCTGAAGAAGCAGATGTCCTGCAGACATCCTTGGAACGTGAAGAACCTCCCGCCGAGCCCACGTTGGCCCGCAAACCGTCCCGCCGCCGATCGATCCGTCAAGCTCACCGTCTCTCGCGCAACGGCGATGGCTCCGAGAGTCTTCGCGGTTCTGCACGGTTATCCGTGACTCGCCCCATCTCGTTCCTGGACCAGCGTACCTCTGAACCAGAGGATCGTGCCCGACCCGATGGTCCTCACCGACCACTCTCCCGAACTGGTTCGTTGCTGAAGAAGAACCCCCAAAATGGACATACCGGACCCAACAAGCTGCGCAAGAGTAAGCGCAGGACCGACGAGGCCATCCGAGAACGAGAAATTAAAATGCTATCCTCCACCCCCATCGATATCCCGCGTCGCACCGCTGGCGTGGCCGGTGGTGACTATGTGTTGGAACACCGGCGCCGCAGAGCGAATGGCCGACGCGCCGACCGCTATCTGTCAGATATCAGCCTTTCGATCCGTGATTCAGCCGCATCGTCCATGTCAGACGCCTCCGACCCCTATACTTACAAGGTTAACGCGTTCGCTGCGTTGACCCCTCGTCCAGTTGTGCGATATGTCGAGGCCCCGCGACCGACGACGGTGAGAAGCAACACCGAACCCACCGGCCCAGGTCGACAAGATAAGAATAAAATGCAAGCGATGAACATGTCGCAGGAGGACCTCTACTACTCCAGACGGCGGGTCAACGAGTTGGCCGATTCGCTCGACGCAAGCACATTACGCGAGTTACTCGATCGTGATCGCCGTCGTCGCGAGAAGAAGCAGATCGACGACGCAGAGAAGCTGCGCCGTAAGCTACAAGAACGAGCGGATGCTCAAGAGACTGAGGGCGAGAAGGAACCAGTGGAAGCCCAAGAACAATCCCAACCACAACCCATCGAAACACAGGAGCCTCAACCACAAGCCGAGGAGCCACCAGTCGAAACCCCAGAGGAGGTATACAAGGAGCATGTCGTGGAGACTATACCCGAAGAAACCGCTGGTACATCTCCTCAAGAGCAAACCGACTCTGGATTGCATGGTGAACCCAAGGGTATCGACGCTGTCGAAGCAAGCGAATCTCGACGCGAATCCCGACGCGAATCCCTCGAAAGCGGTCATGTCACTCGACCTGTCGAAGAACGCTCCACTCGTGAGCCGAAGCTGGTCCCCCGGCCCAGCTTTGCTCCTTCGCACGAGATGGGCATGTCTCGAACCACACTCTCGCCTTCCCACTCCTCCCTGCGTCATGGTGTCAACAGTAGCCATTCGCAAAACTTTGGTATTGGATCTACCTCTGATATCTCTGATCGTCGGCCATCCGAGACCAGCGGTCACCGCAACGGTAGCAACACTATTACATCGTTGTTCCGACGTGGTTCTTCTCGCCTCAAGCGTCGTTACCGCGAACGCTTCCAAGAATCCAGCCCCGATGTCTCGAACGCGTCCCATGAATCGTTCTATAAGATCCAGACCCAATCCTCACCACCTCAAAACTCCGCTGTGGTTATCCCTCCCCGAGCATTTGTCCAACCCACTGGTATTGTGAAGCGCTCACAATCTAAATTCACGGAGCACTTTGGCGATGAGGATGACACAGCTATGTCGGCCCCCGACTCCCGACTTCAGTCTCCTGATATCCCCGAGCAAGTGCCGGAGTCTTCATTAGAAAATGAGAATGAAGGCACCTTCTTGCACGGCCCGACACCTACCCCCGGCATGGATATCATCAACCCACACAAACGCCGCCATCAATCTTGGAACGAGAGCATCGACGCCGAATCCGACAATGTCCCACTCTCCCAGTCACTCGCTTCGATTGATTCTGAGGGCTCTTGGATGTCTGGACAATTCTTCCGTCGTATGTCGCAGAAGAAGCCCGGCAGCCCAGTTCGAACTCACATGAACTCATTCGGTGCCGCCCCAGCGGACGGTTCTGCCGATGTTCACGACGATGCACGAGACTCGGTTGACTCCCGCAGCATCATGAGCCATGTGATGGGCGAGCCCGAGATGGAAACTGATACTGCTGCCGCCGGTGCCAAAAAGCCCTCTGAGATGTGGCACCATGAAGTTGGACGACGTCCGATGATTGTCAACCCAACCAATCGCCCCAAGTCCAACCAAGGCATGCTACTCAAGAGCATTCCTTCGCTCTCACCCATCTCTGCCGAGGACGGCCACAGCTCCGAGGAAGAGACCGCTCCACCCGTTGGCGTGCAACGTATCGTTAGCATGCATGGCGAGATCGGCCATA
The DNA here is from genome assembly GCA_031761475.1 of Penicillium pancosmium. NCBI lineage: Eukaryota > Fungi > Ascomycota > Eurotiomycetes > Eurotiales > Aspergillaceae > Penicillium > Penicillium pancosmium. The sequence goes on along the minus strand of JAVMSB010000049.1, from coordinate 21,578 downwards.
TTGAGCAAGAGTGATCACCCTCAGATGAAAACTTGCATTTTGTTCGCCCGCGGATTGCATGCCTACCGCATCAGCCCTTTGCTTCGCGTGCTAGGCCTTCCGGACTCGGTTGGCAGCACTCCGTACATATCTTGACACTCCTTTCTAGATTTTCTTTTCTTTTGTCACTTTCCTTTGTTCATGGTCGCTCGATGCTCTTGCGCTGTCAGATTGCTCTCATGTGTACGATGTGATGTGATGTGATGCAAGGCTCCCTAATATCCTTCCACCGCATAATTATCATCCGACCCCTTCCCTTGCCCTTCCCCTTACCCCCACCCCCTACTGCCCTGTCCTATCTAACCTGTCCTATCCTATCCTGCCCTCACTCCCGTTTGACCTGTTGAGCCTGTCATTTTCCCAAAGTTGTTCCTCTGCGCCTCGTTGATACCCCAACTCGCCCCATGCTGTTTTGTTTCAAAAATTCCCAGATGCATCAATTCCCTTCTTCCATGTTTCAATAGCACTGGTCAATTGACCTCTCCAGATCTGCTTTCCCTGTTTCATTACCATGCTGTCATTCCCGATGTCGATATTGGACAAAATCCAAATCCCCATTTTGATTCTATTACCCTGTGTTGATTAAGGGATTGTTTTAAATACACCTGCTTCGTGCGATCTCGCCGGAGATGACCCTTCTATTCTCTTTCTCTTCTATTGCCTATTGCCTATTACCTATTGCCTTGATGGCAGTCAAACCTTCTCAGCCAGGCCTATGCGACCAACTAATGCCTCGCCCTCGGCCCATCTCGCCACCTTGGTGGTTGTGTGGCCACTGTAAGTATACCAGAAAGTGCTGGAATGGACCGAGAGTTCCTGCTGGAACGGGATCTCGGCAGTTGAATAATCGTGTAATTGATAATCTGATAAAAATCTACAATACTTATAAACCGATACTACTTGTAAGCTAAATCATGACTCTTGCTCTACTAGTATAAGTCATCCTGGCCCGACTGGTCCAACTTTGTAAGCTGCGATCACGTCATCTCCGCTTTGGACAATCATTCTGCCATTTCCCACCGCTCTGCTCCTTTTTCCTCGTCCCTTCAAACAGCCTACAAGGGAATCCAATTGGACCATTGATCACGCAACCCCGTCTTCTGCTGCCTCAGACCATAATCTAATCATGCGTCCCGTAAGTCTACCCTGCCTGTACCCCATCTCTACCTCTATTTCCTAGGGGGAACCCTCTGGACAGAGCCAGTCGAATTATTCAGCCGCGGCCTTACCTAAGCCCGCCTCCACCTCCGGCACGCAACGTCACCGGCCTATAAAACCCAAGGCGCCCCTCAGTAGTGCCCCTCTCTGGAATTTCCTAAAAGCTCACCCCTCCATCTCCATCTCCAGTTCAAGCCTTCTCTCCGCCTTTCCCGACTTCCTCTTTGCCGAGCCACTCCCTCCGTGCTCCGTTCATCCTTCCAACAGCGCATTCCCGTGCCAACTTCCCTCCGACCCTTCTCCTCCACCCCAATCCCGCGTTTTTCGCAATCAACCCACAAAATGGCCGGCGGCAAGGTTATTGAGATCAAGAGGTACGTTTATCCTCAGCAGCAGCAGCAACCCCCCAAGCACCCCCGAAAACAAAACACGCGAGAAAAAAAAAAGAAGCACACACTAACCCATCCCACAGCAAGGCCGAGTGGGACGAGAAGGTCGCCAACTCCACCGAGCCCGTCCTCGTCGACTTCTTCGCCACCTGGTGCGGTCCTTGCAAGGCCATCGCTCCTCAAATTGAGAAGCTCAGCGAGGCCCACGAGGGCGTCAAGTTCTACCAGGTCGACGTTGACCAGCTTCAAGAAGTCGCTGCCGACAACGGCATCTCCGCCATGCCCACCTTCCTCTTCTTCAAGGATGGTGCGGTCGTCGAGACTGTTCGTGGTGCCAACCCCCCCGGCATCCAGGCTGGTCTTGCCAAGCTGCTCGCATAAAGGCTGAGAAAATAAATGGATATGTTTTGTGTGCGCCTGTTTTCAGTGTTTTTTTTATTTTCTTAGAGTGATTGCATCGCGTCACGTTAACTACAATCGAGAGTGAATTGATCGTGATTCTATTCTTTGGGTTTGAGGGCCCTTTTTGATACTATCCATTCGCAATATTCCTTTTGCGTAAAGCCTTATAGATCATTCATCTGGGTTTGTTTTACTAGTACCTGATATGGGTATTTGTAGCTATAGAACCTCATCCTAGATCCCATACCCCGTAACAGAACGCTGGAGCATTCACAGGGTTTCATGTTGGCTGGGTTCACGATATCTACTTTGAAGTCGACATACATTGCAACGCTCCACAGACGATCTTCAAAACATGCACGATCAACGTGGATCCTGCAGCATTATGCACCTAGCACCCTTGCACAGGATTTCCAGAAATACCTCCGAGTCCTGTCAGTTTGTGTGTAGGTTGGAGCATGCACGAGACCATGTACACCGACCTCGAGTGTACTAGGCGGGCATAAATGCTAATGTGATTGTGACAGCCTCAAAGCTAAATTTGGATTCGGATGGAATGTGATCTACTAAGATGACGTGATATTCATTCGTAGACCCTTCAATCGTTTTGTAGAATCACATAATTCTCCGATGATGCAGCATGGTACTGAGAGTTCGTTCTGGCCCATCCAAGCGTCTCCGATCTATCAACATGTTCATATTGGATTGGATTTTTGAACACTAGGCTTTCGAATACTGCGGTTTACTAGTACTAGTACTAAATATTGTCGACTTCCATGTGTAGCTGGAATTTAGGAGCACCACTTTTTGGATTAAGATTCAATTCCAATTTTCCAACGTTTATCGGTCCGGGGGAATTAAAAGGGTGACTGATCCATAGAGTATTACCTTCCCCGAATGCCGGGCCCGGGCTGTGGCCCGTTTGTTCTACGGATTTTCTAGCTTGCTTCGGGTTGCAGCGATCCTCCTCGGGCATAGGATCGCTGCAGATGTATTCCAGCAAGGGTTGAGAAGCGAAACGGCTTCCAGAACCTTCTTCTTATCAGAATCTTGGAAGGTAATAATCAATCATTCAGTCAGTCTTGGGCAAAGACGGGGTTAGATGATGCGAGCGCAAATGAATTATTTTGTCTATATCGAGGGGAGTCTTGGGGCGATTGGGCAGAAGGTGAGATTAACTGTGCTTGAGAGATACTGTCTAGATTACTGACTATTTGGTGCTAGGACCTCGCCGTCAAATGTCGCCACCACCTTCTTTATTTCCTGTTTTTCCTTCGGCAAAGAAGACACGATGCTGATGATTGCTGTTTGACTATCTCTCTCGTCAGGTGCGTTGAAAGGCAAACTTGGACTTCAAGTTGACAAGTCTAAAACCATCATAATCCTCGTGAAATAGAGGGAGAAAGAGAGAGAGAAAGAGAGAGAGAAAGAGAGAGTTTCGCTAGAGATATCTCAATGGGGGTTTGATTCTGGACCGGTTTTCGAGTCTCGATATGACGAACCACTCTCGGCATCTGTGACAGTACCTATGTCCCCCAGGGCTTTTTTTAAGCTGCTGACGTGGGAGCTTTGAGACAGAGCTCCAGAGAGAAAATACGGAAGCACCGCAAATATTCAGTAGGCAATACGAATAGCAACAGGCAAAGATAAAGCTCCGTGCCCACCGGGGGATGGATATCGTGGAGCCTACCCACCATGCCATGCGATTGACAGATTGACCGTCGATAGATCACTAACCTTGACATTCCACTTTCCCCATTTGCATATGAGCATGTAGGTTTGACCAAGGGTTCTGTAAGCCCCACATGCGAAACGGAGAATTTATGCGGACGCAAACAATGTCCGACGAGCCGACAGGCTGCGGCGAGTTTGTGGTTCGGCTAGGTTACCGAGAGGGAGAGAAAGGAACAGAAAGAGTTCCCCATATTTTATTTTCTCGATTAATCATATCGATCTATCTATCTGACTAGGAATCTGGAAGCTGGAATCCGACCGAAGCTGAAGATAAAGCAAGCCATGGGCGACGAGAGACAATTCCACCGTAATCACCACGGCGCTGGGAGGCGCTAACGAGATCGATCAAGATCTTGCGAGGGTTGCGGGTCTGGCTGAGCACTGGCAATTCACAACCCTGCGCCACCAGGCACTCGGAGGTTACTGCCACTGGCACATTCTGTGTTGGAGTGGAAACGGGGCCGATAATATAAATTAATTTGATTGCGATTTTTTTTTGTTGGGTCTCTTTTCACGCGTGGCCGAGGCATGCCCGAATTTTCGGGGCCTCTTGCGGCTCTAGTGCCATCCATGGATCGTTGGGTACCGAGAGGAGGATCCTCTTGCTCGGTAACTGAATCCTTCCAGTTTAAGATGGAGTTGATCAGTGTCATTTTTGGGTGTAGGGCTACGCTAACAGAGCTTGGATGCGTTTGTGACTGATCGTCCATAGCAGCATGAACCGCCGGGTGGCAGATCCCGGATGAACGATGCAGGAGACACAGCACAAACCCTACCTTCGGACTACTCGTATGTACGAGTACCTCGTACCCCTCCCTCAATGAAAGATCTGTTTGATTGCTCCGCCCAGAGGTGGGTGGGCGTGGGGCTTACAATGGACCTTTCTCATTTGTGACTGGTGACACGGCGCAGCTGAACTCGACATTTAGTTTAGCCCCAATCAGCCCTCTTAATCTGGAATGCCCCTCGGCAGGCTTCGATCTTACCAGAGCTCGAAACTTGAATGGGTGCGTGCTCAAGTCCAGGAAAAGCACGGGTGTCAATAACTGCTCTATTTGAGTTTCGTATGAGCGAAACTGCAATGCAACAATTGCATTCTCTCCTACCGTAGCGTGGGACTACTTTACCTCCCTGGGGCTAGGGCAGCATGGTTGTCTTGCGATTCTATTGAACAGATTGTCTTGGGGGCCACGCTAGTACAGCTCGGCGAGTACTCTGATACGCTAGATGCAAAGCTCGACCCCATCGTTCTCTGCCCGCCTCGATCCGATCTAGATTGAGCACCGTCGAATGGAGGCGTCGATAGCAAAAGGCCATGCTCGCTTCAAAAGTCCACCCCTGAAAAGGGTATGGCACTAGACGGGTCTTCCTATTTGTGTTTTTTTTCCCACCATCGCTGGATCCCCTCGATTAATCTGAAACTTTTTTTCAGCCAGCATGGTCCACTGTCCTCGGTACATGTTGGTTTGACCACGCGAAAGCGCCCCCATGAGCAATCATTAGATGCAGGCCATGTGTAGCTCGGTGGAGACCTTCCGTCTTCCAGATCGGCTCTAGGTCCATATCGCTTGCATATGGGGCGAATAATATGTCCGATGCTTGCCAGTGCGAGCCCAGTACGCATCATCATGCCGGTCCTGCTGGTATATTATTCTAGACCCCCCGGTGTCGCCGAGCTGATCTGGGGTTAAACTTGAACCTCAACTCCTACCACTACTATCACGGCATTTGATTTGCCTACTTTCTTTCGCAGTGATTTTTATGACATTCTCTCCTTCTCCATCGTCATATCATTTGATCTAGTATCCCCTCCTTACGAATCAGCCTGAGTCACTATCATTCCCGACACAAACTACGCACTGTGATTGACTGGCAGATGGTGTAACTGTACCTGAACTCCCTCTCACTTGAACATGCCTACTGAAGGCACTCAGGATGGTGGCCCGTCTGTCAATCCGGGGGCTCTTGTCCATGTCACCTACCTCGCGGGGTACATCTTCCTTTCCTATGTGATTAGCTCGATGGGATGTGCCACAACATTAGAGCTTCTTCACCGGAGGACTTCAAGATCTGGTTTCTATAACTGGTGAGTCAAAACCACTGATCGGCTATGATTTTTTACCACCACCATAGAATAGACAAACTAATATTGCTACTGCAAAGGTATCTACTGCTCACATCCTCGATTACCATGGGCGGCATTGGAATTTGGTGCATGCACTTTATCGGTAATCGTGCCATCGTCCTCGGAAACGGGGACAAGGAGATTCAAATTCTTTATAACGTCGCTTTCACCGGAACCTCTTTCGTGCTCCCAGTAATCGTATTACTGGTCGCTTTTTATTCCGTCGGCGTCGAAGAGAAGGCATCATATCTTCGCATTTTGACCGGAGGACTGTTAACGGGAAGCTCCGTCTGTGGCATGCACTACGTGGGACAACTGGGTATTGCGAACTATAAATGTTCATACCATGTTGCAAACGTCGTCGGTTCTGCCATCATCGCTATTTTTTCTAGCACTGCGGCTCTTGGAATCTTTTTCCGATGGAGAGCCACTTGGACCGACAGCTGGTGGCGCCGGGGACTCTGCGCCTGTTTACTTGCCGCGGCGGTTTCTGGAATGCATTGGACCGCTACTGTTGGTACGATATACAAAGAGCGTGATAGTTCCATGAAGCATGGAACTCAGCTATCTCGAAGTCAAGTCGTTATTATCTGTGCCGTTTTGGTGAGTCGTTCTGGTCGAATTCCCATATGGTTGGAGGGACTAACTTTGGGATACAACGTATAGGCTTGCGTCTCCTGCGTGATTTTATCTGCCTGTGCGATTGTCGCCGGTGGAAACAGAAGAAGATCAACCACACGCGCCCATCAGCTCGTCCTCGCCTGTGCATACTTCGATCCAGCGGGACGAGTTATGGTCACGCCACAAGCTCTTCTCCCCACCAAGAAGATCGTGGACCATTATATCGGACGGGTTCGTTCATTTCAAGATTTCTTCAAATATGTCCCTCGGTGTCAACTAACCAATTCCTGATTTGCAGACTTTCAAAGATGATGATCTCACTCGCACCCACCCCACCTTCCTTTGGGCTTTTAGGGCCAGTCGAAATTGGGCTGTCGTGAAAGACCTCATTCCATTCATGCGAAACCGTCTTGAATCCGAGCAACATGCCATCCAAAAACACGTCCTGTCCCGAGGCGTAGTCATGGACAAGGACACGGAACTGCAGACGAACTTTGATACTTTATTCAAGCAGCTATTCTGCGTCAGTGCCCAGGAGCTCTCGAATGAACTGCGACAGCCCCTGGAGGACCTTGGAACATTGTACGATGATGTACTCTCAACAGCAATTCCAGTTTCCAGATTCTCTCGCGCAGTCGGCCGCACTTCTTTGCGAACTGGCAAGGGTCAACTGATGTTTAGCGTTCGCCAGCTCCAGAAACATGAGGCAAATCGTCTGTCATCGTCCGGTTTTCGATTTGCATCCATCGAGCATGTGACGGCTACACTATCTCGCCGTATTCATGTGCCAGAGGTAAATCTCCTCGATCATCTTCGTGATATGCGTGACTATGCATCATCCAACCGCGGCTTCTCGGAAGGAGTTCACCTCATCTCATTCGTTATGCGCCCTACCGTTCAAGATCACTTCGAAATTCTCACCACCAAGGGAACCGGAAATCCTCTCCCATCTGCTACCTTGCCGATCAAGAGATTGAATGTACAACATTTAGACATCCTCTCTCACATGGAGGGATGGTCTATGAACACCTGTCTCAAGTACCTCCAGTCAAAAGCAGCGATCCAAAACGACAAAGCAATAGACGAATTCCGAGAATACCTAGTGCGAGGAGTCACCTCACTCGCCAGCTCATTACCAGAAGACATGCGATCCGCAGCAACATTTTCCGCACGACCGCTCGTCGCACCCTGTCACAGCGCAGTGCGCTCAGCAGACGAGATTCAACAAACCCAACAATGCACCCTCCTCACCTTCTGCGTCGTCGGCACCCTCGACACGCAAGTCCCCAACCCCGACTTTACCTTCACACCATTCCGTCTCTTCCGCGTCCAGCAACAAGTCAACGACACATTCGCTGACCGTGAAGGCTTCAGCCGCGAGCTCAACCAAGAGCTCTTCTGCACAGACGTCCGATCAGGATCCAATGCCTCCGAATCAGACATGGCCTCATCCAAACGCTCTGCAATCCTCCGCATGTGGCCATCACGAAAAAACGCCACTTCACTACAATCGCGCCGCACTTCACAAGAATCATTGGTTGACCTCAAAGCCACAGCACTGGGTGATATCACTGTTCAAAAAGAAGTTAGGGTAGATGTTACTCGTCTGAACGAGAACAACGCCGTTCAAAATGCGCGCGGAACTCACGACGCGGTCATCGCGGCTGGTGATGGAGCTATTACGCCTACTACCTACGTCGATGAACTTTACAGCCTGTGCTATGCACCGGGAATTCGCCTGCGGCCAGATTCGACCTTGCGTGCATCACGACACTCCAATAAATCATAATTTTCTTTTGTTGTATTCTTTTCTCTGCAGGGCGCTGAAACGGAAATTCAAAAAGCTGGTCTTACACGACGTCTGATTTTGTTTTTAACTTGAACATGTGCTATACGCTTTTTACCCGTGGCTGGAAGCTGTTGTATATATTATACGATTCACAATTGAATTTCATCTGCAATTCAAACCCGGCTTCTTGACTATAAATAACTAGGTCATTATACAACTACTAGATGACAGGTCACTTGACAGTGCTCATGTTCGGAGTACGACAGGACTGCTCATTGCTTCGTCATACTGGCTCTTTTAGTTCCCATGTCTCTGCGCTTCTGTAACGTTTTTTTTTTCCAAAAAAAGGCGCCCCTTGACAGAACTTCCGTTTCTTATATCCTATCATTTCGTCAACTTTTGTCAAGCCTTGGCCTTGTTTTTGTTGTATCCTTCACCATCCTCCAGTCCTTCAGCGTAAGATGGCCAAAGGAACCTGGGAAGCTCAAGGCAGATTTATTCACGGCTACTGCACAGGAACGATATGTCAACTTTGTGATTTAGATGTTCACAGTAATGTTTTTGAAGGCTATCTCGAAGAGGATGAGTTCAAAGATCATTGCGAGAGAGACCCTATTCCCAATCACTTGCTAGTGCCATCAGTCGAAGTTGAAAACGCAAATTTCGCCAAGCGTCCTTGGTTGGCATCTTGCTATTATGGTAGGTCAGTAGTTTCTAGATTCCTACAAGTATAGACTCAAGTCTGACAATGTAGCTGTCGAATCTCCTGCCCAAAAATACTCGCTCACAGGAATTGGAACAAAGACTCGGAACCTTGGTCAGGAGGGATACGATTGGTACAATCCGACAAACAGAGATACCGCTCTCATATGTGGGAGTGATTCGGGATCACCATATCTTGACCTACAATCAACGCAATTTTATCCAGCTCTTAGAAAAGAAGGACTTGAACCACCGATCCTCTATGAAGACAATAATATTGGTCACTTCTTCCATGCTCATTGCTGGAAGCTGTTCGTGCATCTTCTAGGAGAAGAAGTGACGGATACGATGATTGGTAGGGTTGTCCAGGCTGCAAATCAGTATTGGCAACCTCGGCAGCCCGGGGTACTCAGTTCTGGGAGACCATGCGCCAATTCAGATATTGATCTTTTCTTTTGGGTCCATTAGCTCGATAGGGCCGAGTATGCGAAATACCAGGATTACTTTTGGGGCTGCAAAATCTACCGTAGTCCATGAATGGTACCCGAAATGCAAGATTTAATACAAATGGCTCGCTTGCAAGGAGACAAATGGAAGAGCTCATACCTCAACACACGGATTCCACTCGAAGTCTGTCTTATGGTGATGGAAATGATTTGCCCTTTGAAATACACACAACAAGATTTGCAGGATTTGCGTAACATGTTATCTGTGTTTTTAGTGGATATTCCAGAATCCTTCTGGAAACGTTGTTTAGAGCTCAATCTTGATTTGCTCCTTGAGCTGGACCTGCTAGAAAAAGCCGATCTTGAATCTTTAGACTGGCAAGTTCTATGGATGGGTCTGATGGATCTTCTTTCTCATTCATTATGGCCAGCCAGTGGCTTAGCCACTCGCCAAAGAATACTGCCATTCATGAAGGAGATTATAGTCAACTTTCACGAGCTTGAAAAAGGATAGCGGGGACTCATTTTGTCATTACTTTATTTTGGATATCGTAATGGCTTCCAAGACTGTTTTAGTCACTTGCCTTACTACCAACTTTGGAAGTACGATGATGCTTCAACACTTGACCTTTATTCTTTGCTTCTTAGATCCGAGCCTTATTATAATATTTTGAACGTTCCTACTACCTGCCCTCCTTGCCCATGAGTGTTGTATTTAGTAGGCATATAATATTTGATCAATTAACTTATTTACAATTCAATGGCACCTTCATAGAGAAATGGTAGCTGCCTTATCAGCTCAAGGTTCCTCATCTTCAAGCTTCAAGTTTGGTACATCGGTCTCTCCTATATGTACCATATTTTCGATTACTTCTAGAACAGGAATGATCAGAGAGACCTCTATTCAGTACCCAGTCTAAAATTACTCACAGGGCGTGAGATAAAGTCGTGGCTCCTAACCGTTAATAATAGCTCAAATCGTTGGTCAAAACAAAAATATCGTACTTCAGCGCACAAACTGAACGCTAAAAGGCACAGCGTGCAACTCGTTACACTACTATGGAAGCCGTATAGATCATTCATCTAGTCCTAGCATCTTCAGCGAGTCTTTCCAAAGACGATTTTCCAGGATAGGGTCATAAGTCTGACGAACGTATCCGACCCCAAAACTCTGATTGTCATCTTCTCCTCGTTTGGACTCTTCGCAATCTTCCAGATATCTCCCGCCTTTATTCTCCCATTCCTTGCCCACTGCCGCAAGAACAGTTGTCGCCGCACCCTGCTCTGGAGACTTGAGGATTTTCAGTACATAATCATTTCTCATGATATGTTTCAAAAGTTCCCTGTCCAGGTTCCTGCTGATGTCAGTGTTGATAGCACCAGGATGAACGCTTGTCGCGTGGATTCCGTTCAGGCTATAGCGGCGATCGATTTCATTGGCTAGGTAAACCTTCGCCAGATTGGAATTTGCGTACGCTAGCTCATGGCTGTACCCTCCCTTTTGGAAATTGTAATTGTCACTTTCATTAAGGGTGGTACTGCGATGGGCAGACGATGCAACGGTGACCACCCGAGAATGAAAGGTCGGAGTTGTGCTGGCCATCAAAGCACCTCTAAGAAGTTGGAACAGAAGAAAGTGACTCAAATAGTTGGTCACAAATTGTACTTCATATCCATCCTCGGTAAGCTGAAGATCTTTGAGGCCCATAACCCCGGCATTGTTTATGAGGATATTGACTTGGCTTTTTGAGATAGAAAGAATAGTGTCTGCTCCGACCCGAACACTCTGAAGAGAGGCAAGGTCCATTTGAACAAGCATGATACGGTCCTGCTCTAGAATATGCCGAAGAGCCCTCTTTCCCTTTTCCATGTTGCGCGCCGTCAGAATTAATGTAGCGCCTGTCGAGGACAGTGCTCTGGCCGTCTCCAGACCAATGCCCGATGTAGCACCGGTGATGACTATCACCTTCCCACGAAGCTGGTTTTTTAGAGCCTGGTCATGGATAATTTGGGACGCGGTTGGTCGCGCATCCCCAGCTCCGTGGGGATTGGCATGTGCGGCAGCGTAGGCACTCATCTTGAGTAGAGTACTGAGGAAGAAGGTCGGATATCAGAGTATTCACTTTCAGTCGATGAATAATTGATACCAAATAAGTTGTTCCTTGCTAACTTTTATACTATTCTTCTTCCAACCAAAAGTACCGATTTTATAGGTACAAACACCTGCTTGATAATCCAACCTGGTGCGGCGGATGTGGCGGCCGCAAAAGCGGCTGCCCAAATCCGCCTTGGCCTTGACAACACCTCATTCACAAAAGACTTATTCTCGATCTAACATGCAATCAAGCAGCTTCGAGACAAGACCAGATAAATCACGCCACGTGTGCAGATTGTGCAAGACCCGCAAGAGAAAATGTGACAAAGGACTTCCGAAGTGTTCATCGTGTCTCAAGTGAGTCGGAGATAGACTAGTTCCAGCCCCCATTTGCGAAGGACTCGACATAATCAAATTGCAGGAAAAATGCCATCTGCGACTACGCAGGCCTAGAGGAAAATCACCAATCAACGGCAGCCTCTCCAAAACATGGATTCTGGTACTCTTTATATGCCAATGGTGGCCAAGAAAATGTTCAGTCCATTGATTTCCCGACCTTATTGTTCTTGGACCCGAGCCTTTTAGGGCATGGACAAGTTGAAACTGGGCAACTCATAGAACCGGTGTCAACCCAGATTCTGTCTTTTGTGGGAGACATGAATAATATTTGCCTCGCTGCAAGTAAATTCTTCTCGCACATCCACCTGTGGATGCCCTTTATTTCGAAGAAGCGGTTCTACGACCAATACCTGAAGTCATCATTCCAGGCGCGACCCGATGTAGTTCTGCTATTCCTCTCGTTGCAGCTCATCACAACGACACCTCCTGCAGATTCAAAAAGCCCTCGAACTGCCCTCTACCATACTGCAAAGCATTTCCATCTTGAACTCGAGGGGTCGAGTCTATTCACTATTCTTATTTTACAGGCTGGGGTGCTGCTTGCTCTTTACGAACTAGGACATGGTATATACCCTGCAGCATACCTGACAATCGGTGCATGTGCGCGCTATGCATACGCACTTGGCATTGGTGCTGGCTCCCTAATGAACAAAAGAAGGGTTCTCACGCGAGTGGAGATCGAGGAGCAGAGGAGGGTTTGGTGGTCCATTGTCATTCTGGATCGGTTTGTGAGTATTGGTAGTCCTGGACGACCCTTTGCAACTGCAGAGCCTCGTTTTGATGATATCTTTCCAACTGATGATGCTTCGTGGAATGAAGGTGTAAGTACGACTTTGAATACTCTGTACACCTTTCTATCATGCCCCCGTTTTCTTGTCTTGACCTTTACATCTCCTACGCCTTATACCCATGTTTAATTTCCACTCTAGATTGTGAAATCAAATGATTCATTTCCGCTATCTTCTCCGAGGGCAGCTCATATGAGTAAATTCGGTTTACTCTGTCAGGCTGCCAAATTGCTGGGCCAAGTTTCAGACTGCAATACTGCAAATAACCCCGAGAATGATGCGTGGATGCAGTTGGATAGAACAATGCGGTCAATGCTGACTGCCTCACTTAACGTTGAATGTCCGGACTATGACCAAATTACCTTTGTGTATAGGTCCGTTCTCTTAAATCACCACCCTCATACGCATATCTTCAAACTGACTTGGTGCAGCACTCTCGTTGCTTTACATATTCCGTGGATTTCGTCAAAAAGCTCCTCCGAGACAGATCGATCTCGACATGCCAAAGTTGTGATCGGCCAAATCTCTGAAGAACTGAGGAAAAACATAATGGACCAGAGTTGCTTCTTGGATCGTGACCCAGAGGACCTATCGCCTTGGGGACTCTTTTCAGCGTATCAAATTTGCCGCATCCATGCTCATTCCTTGAGCTTTTACAACTCAGATTCCGAGGAGATGGTTCAGCGCATAAAAGGGACATTTGTGAATATAAATGCTAGGTGGAAAGTTGCAGGTAAAACAACAGTTCCTTCTTTCATGTCTAACATGTCACAAGGCTCTTGCGTTCTACTACTGACTTGGCACAGGTGTATATCTCCAGATTCTGGAGGCACAGGAAGTTAATCCTACTCTATAGACAGAAATTCGGTTAGCCACTTACGCTTGGGAATTTTGTCACGCTCCGAGGGTAACTAGATGGATCTCTTGGCTATAAATAGAAGAAAATAAATCGTACACTCCGAATGTTATTAAAATCTCGGTAACAATACACCAGAATGAGATCATTGTATCGTGACACGTCAAAGAATGGTCAGTCGCTCAATGAATGCAAAACATAGAAACACCATGACACGGCAAGTAAATTCTCATCCCCAGAATCGACCCAACAGGGACATTTTAAGCGCTTTGCAATGGCAACCTGCGTCGCGTTTGCAGAATGGATAGCGGCAGGCTGTTTTTCTTCCCTTTCTCCCTTCATCGATTTCCCTCAATTGGCATTGGGATCAGCGCGCTCCAAAAAAGCCGGATCCATCTCAATGCGGCGCTCAAACTTTGTCCACCAATCGCGGAAACTCTTGAGTGGCACGACATCATGGCCCTTATTCGAAGGATCTGATTCGGCAAAGCTGGCGAGGAAATTAAACGCACTGCCGATGATCCTTTGAGCGAGGACTTTCGTAGAGATTTGGTTTTGCGGGGAGCCTGAGCCAGACTGAGTCACTAGGGCTGTAGAGTTGGATATGTTTTGCGCGCGCTCGGCCTCGAGGGCAGAGAGTTGAGGCGCAATGTTCTCTGCGGCCTCGATCGAAATTCCCAGTGTGACGACGCCATTGCTTGCGATTGAACCCTCATCGAGCATCTCGTCCTCCTGCTCGGCTTCTGAGCGGCCGTTTCCATTATTTTGCGCTGGATTGCGGATGTTGAAAATGCCCGATTGCTTCTCGTTTGCTAATGCGCCGACGAAGCGGAAATCGGTGGGGGCTCCGGTGTTCGGGTCGGGAAGTTGAGCATAGATTGCAGCACCAGTGTTTGGCGGGAGAACTGTGCCTGGAAGGAAGAAGATGACAATGTCGGTGAAAGGTGGGTTGAATGGGATTGTGAATGCGAATTTGGTAGCTTGGCCGTTTGGTTGGCCGTCCACGGGGACAATGTCTGTTAGGCACGGGCGGCCTGGAACGACGACTGAGAACATTGGATTAAAGTAGATCAGGTAGAAGATCGGGTAGAAGGGGTGGCGATTGAGAATAGCTGAAAGACAAGTAGGCAGTGAGGTAGGAAGAGGATGAAGCCTGATTTCTTTGAGGGCCAACTGGAACTTTGCGCCGGTGACATAACCTGGCCCAATTAGGAAAGTCGGCGGGGAAGCTACCCTTATCGGGCGATAAGGGCTTGGCATTTCCCATCCATGTTGACGGGGACTGAATTGACTTTGTCTTGTCCTTTTAACCATTCCTTTGAGTGGTCCTCTCTATTCTCCTCATTCACCATGGCCAAATCCAACCTGGATCTGATCAAGGAATGCGATAAGTACTGACCCCCCTTTCCATCAGTTGTCGCATCCTCTCACCCACTCAGCTTCCCCTACTACGAGGACGACCGTGCCGCCTACACAGAGAATCTCAACAACTACCATGCATTCCGCGTCTCTGGCTACAATTCTACCTTGGGATATATAATCAAATCGGTCGTTGACCAGTTTCCTTGGCCGCAAGAATACTGGAAGATCGACTCTCAAGCAAAGACCGTCACTCTCACCACTCCCGCCGGAGCGGACCCCGCACTCCGCAGTAAGCTGATCGCAGAGACCATTGGAGAAGCAGTCAAACAAGAAACGTTTGAGGTACTCAAGGGATGGCGCAATGAAAAATATCCGGTCTTTGCACCTGGTGGTGAGTACATCTTCGAAATCGAGCGGAGTGCGGCGTGTCTGTTTGGCGTCGTCACCTACGGAGCCCATATGACCGGATATGTCCAGGATCCAGCTGGCGTGAAGCTGTGGATTCCTCGACGAGCCAAGAACAAGCAAACTTATCCCAGCATGCTTGATAACACCGTTGCGGGTGGCATGTGCACCGGTGAAAAGCCGTTCGAGTGTATCGTCCGCGAAGCAATGGAAGAAGCCTCTCTACCGGAATCCGTGGTGCGTGCCTCTATCCTTGCACGAGGATGCGTCACCTACACACATGTTCGCGATGCACGTGCTGGCGGGGAGACAGGTCTTCTTCAGCCGGAAGTGGAGTACGTCTATGATCTGAAGCTCGACCCTTCCGTGATCCCGAAGCCCGGAGATAGCGAGGTCGAGGAGTTCAAGCTGCTTTCGATCTCAGAAACTCAAGATGCGCTGTCACGGGGAGAATTCAAGCCTAACTGCGCGATTATTTTGATTGATTTCTTCATTCGTCACGGCATCCTGACAGCGGAGAACGAGCCGGATTATCTGGATATTGTGGCCCGGCTGCATCGCCGTCTGGAATACCCAACTGCATCGCACTGCGTGCGGTAAATGCGGTCAAGACTCATTTGAGTGTGTATAGAAAATTGATCGCCAGAAAGTCACGATTATAGGGTGGCATTGGAATCATAAAGTAAATAATGCCGAAGTAAATATGATCAAAGATAAACCTTTCAAACAAGACAGGAAAACCTCATTAGTATCTGCCAACGGCAAGCAGGTACGAACGAAACTGACCGGGCGTTGATTTCATGTATGGAATATACATGCCTGTGCCTCCCTATAAAAACGGCTACCGTTACGCGGGTTGCCAGTGACTCGCTCTCTTTAACACCCGGCGGAGATACTTTGCTTCCGCTCTATTGGTCAACTCAAGACTATACCAGCCCTAGCGTGGCTCCTCGATACCTATTACTTGTACTAGTAGGTACATACTATACCCTTCGAAAAAGCCCTGGACCTGTGGCGCCTTGACCGGTAGACGTATCTAGAACAGTCATTCATGGTGAGATGGCGCTGCTACGAGCGAGTATTCGTTCCATGTTCCCATCACAACCTCTAACCAGCCAATCGAGGTAACTGGAATAACCAGGTCACATAAAAAATCCGATCCTACATCCTCCGCAGAAAATGGCTTGAGCAAAAGTAATGGTCTTGATAAATGGTCATTCATCTATCGATATCCAAACCCAAATCGAAATGCAAGGGAAACGCCAACGCTGCACAGAAACAACAAAGAGATATGAACACATCCGCCGGAATCAAAGACACCCCTAACTTTTTCTATCGGTCCATGGCAGACTCATTTTGAAACATGGGTTCTCTTCATAAAACGTTCATGTAGATTCAAACAACGGACAGAGAGAGCCCGTCTATTTCTTCAGAAGCAGGTAGACGTAGTCAATTCGCAGAGGGGCAACCTTCTTATAGGGACCCTCCAGATAGAGCAACAGACCACCGAAAGAAACAAATACAGCCCTTAGACTTTTGTCAACTAATGTTTCCGATGATGGGATATAAGGGAGCAAAGTATCTGCGAAAAAGACTTACATGGTATCCTTGGTTGCGCCCTCCTCAAATCGGTAGACCTTACCGTGGCAGACGTAATCGTAGTCATTAGCCAGGGTCTGCTCGCCATTGCTGACATCCCTCCAGCTGTTGCGGGTGTCTTCCTTTCCGTCGAGGGACAGAGTGGATGCGAGCGCCAGAGACAGTGTCTCGCCGACAGCGCATGGGTAAAGCTCGGAATTCACATCGAGGGTGAAAGTGAGGGAGGCGTCGGTGGAGTTACAAGTCAGACGCGACACACGGTCATACTTTTGGGCATTGACCGAGGTGATGGTGAAGGTATCTTCGAAGAGGAGAGGGTCGGACATGGTGGGCAATGCGATCGCACGAAGGCAGAGTTGTGAGAATTATAGAGGGCACAAGAACGGTGCGCGAGTGGCGATCAAGTATATTCGGACAAGGTGAAGGGGACACACGGGTCGATTGAGGTTGTGAGGTTGGGAGAGAAGCGGTGGTTGAAAGTTGGAGATGGTCGGAGTTGCAACTGAAGCTTGCCGATTCTTTTTTTTCTACCGCCTTTGCGTCTCCCCCGCTGGATGAACCACCGGCACCAACCCGAGCCTCACAAACACCTCTTCATTTTCGTGTGAGCGAACTCACACTCTTTTGCGACACAATGTCATTTCGCAAGCGCAATATCAGTCTTGGCACCGATCGCTCTGCAGTTCCCAATGCCACACAAACAGCCCCGCCAGAAGTGACACCCGGCATTCGCCCCTCCCCCGATGATGGACGACCAACTACTTCGACCGGAGCACCTTCTTTAGACAACCTCCTCGCGGGCCATGCAGGTCTCCCAATGGGAAAGAGTCTACTTATTGAGGAAAATGGAACTACGGATTTTGCCGGTGCATTGCTACGGTATTATGCCGCGGAGGGAATTGTTCAAGAGCAAAAGGTCCATGTGGTCGCAATGCCTGAGCAATGGGGACGCAGTCTGCCCGGTCTTATTGGTACCGCAGAGTCTTTGGATGAGAAGAGATCCGACAGGCGTAAGGACGAGCGCATGAAAATTGCCTGGCGATATGAGCGGCTAGGCGAGTTTGGTGCAGGTGTTGCAGGCGCACGAGGTGGTGAGTACCGAGGGAGAGGATGATTGATTTTATAGTTTTATAAGACTGACTGTTATGATACAGCTGCTGCTCCTTCACCGTCCAATGCTGGAGAACAAGACCCCAATGCGAAGCAACCACCTGCCTTTTGTCACGCTTTCGATCTCACTAAGCGGCTCGCCCACCCCTCCATCACCAATATGACATTCATTCCCTTCATACCCGCCAAAGATTCGCCCTTTCCAGCGATCCTCAGCCGACTCGAGACATCCATTAGCTCGAGTGCCGCAAACACCATTCATCGCATTGTGATTCCCTCCTTGCTCAACCCGACCTTATACCCGCCCGAGTCTTGCCGCCCCGAATATGTCCTGCAGTTCTTGCACTCCCTCAAAGCACTCCTCAATGCATACCCCGCTCGTGTGACGGCAATGATAACATTCCCATTGTGTCTGTATCCTCGTTCATCCGGTCTGGTCCGCTGGATCGAGCTTCTCAACGACGGTGTCATCGAATTATGTCCGTTCCCTCATTCCGCGGATAATTTGACGACTTCGGGTGCCGCAACCTCACAGGAAGAACCGCCGCAGGGCATGCTCAAGACCCATCGACTCCCAATTCTACACGAACGCGGTGGTGGAAGCGACCAGAATGTCGGAGAAGATTGGGCGTTTACTCTGAGTCGGCGGAGGTTTGAGATTAAGCCATTTAGCCTGCCCCCGGCCGAAGGAGACACCGAGGCGCAAGACACGGCTGCATCTAGCGGTATGCCCAAGAAATCAGATCTCGAGTTCTGATTAAAACATGATGATTTCGTCGTATTCATGCATTCAATCCTCTTCCTCGAATTGTCGATGGGTTCCAGGCTCGGCCAGCATGTCATCCAACTCGATCTGTTCAGACATGGCGGCACTCGAATTGGCCATTGTTCGCAAGTAGCTTTGGCCGTATGAGCCCATTCCTGGTCGTCCCGAGAACCCTCCAGTGCGATTGCGGAGACGATTCCCCAGGCAAGACGAAGCTACCAGCCATGCTGGAGAGTGTGTTAGCAAGCTATTGCTATATATTCGGTGTCAAGAGCAGATGGGTACAAACCAACAAACAGCAGCAATGGGGCAAAGAAGACCAAAAACATCAAAAGTAGGAAGTTCATGACGACCACAGGAGATGGGGATGAAGCCGCGCGCTGCAATCGCCGAGGCGAGCCATACCTATAGCTCTGGCAGAATGGTGACCGCCTACTGATGACACATCCACTTTTTTCGCTTCCAATTTCTTTCTTTCCCTCCCGCTTCGACTTCTTCCTCTTTTCTTCTTCCACACACTCCGTCTGGCTTTTGCTGGTCAAATTCCAGACTCCGCTCGCTAATGGTAAGTCAAAATTGCCTTTTCTTTTTTCTTCCTTTGCATGATTATATATCTACAAATCTGTCAATCCCCTGAAGCTCGATATAAATATCTCAAAAAGAGCACCGGTGACGAGAAACGTATTGAAAATGACCTGCCTTGAATCTTCATGTTTTTACTATTACGTCTTTCTTGGATGAGCTTCGGCTAACATGACATTCGCTACAGTTACAGAATCTATGAGTCAAGCTACACTTTCGAAAGACAGTTGAAGAAGAACAAAGAAGAAGAAGAAAAATAATCAAAAATGGGGAACCCTACCATTCCAATTCCGATCTCATACGTATCTGGCAAATACCTGCTCTTCTCCATTGACGCTGTCACATACCTGCGACGCGAGCACCACATCTGCGGCGTGTTGATCGGGACTCTCCCACAAATTCCACAACAGAATGTGTTCCTGGGTCTACCGTTGGAACTAATGCCCGAGGAGGCGCGGCTTTTGGTGGACAAGGGTGTAGCTTGCATCGTAGACGAAAACAAGGCACACGATGGCATGAAATCTCTCCTCGAGGAAGACCGCCGCCAGTACCTACGCGAACTAGAATCCCAGGGCCTCAACGCCTCTCGCAAACTGTCGGACCGCAAGGGCCAGCAAAGGGAACAAGTGTTGAAGAAACTAGATGAGAAAGCCAAGGCTAAAGCCATCAAGGCCTTGGAGAATGAGGGTGAAACAGATACCCCGCCCACGCCCTCGCCCTCAGTGCTCGATGAAGAACGGTCGAGCAGCAGGTCCTCCAACCGCACATCTGGTCATACAATGGCCATGGGTGTCACTCCAACAACATCCTATCCTCCATTAGCCCAACCGACCTCATCACAACATCTCCCGCCACCCAATGTACCTCTTTCCTACCCGCTCTTCGCCCATTTGTCCTCGCGCGGCTACTTCCTCTCCCCTGGTCTACGATTCGGTTGCCAATATGTGGCATACCCTGGTGATCCGTTACGATTCCACGCGCACTTCCTTTGTGTGTCCGCAGAGTGGGATGAAGAGATTGACTTGATGACCATCGTCAATGGAGGCAGACTAGGAACTGGTGTGAAGAAGGGCTTCCTTTTGGGCGGTCCAGAAAAGCACCAGGCTGAAGCTGAAGCCGAACGAGTGGAAAGTGTGCGAACATTCAGTATTGAGTGGGCAGGCATGTGAAGGGTCTTGCTTCTGTTTTTCCTGTCACAAAAGTTCTTGGCCCTCGACTCTCGCCGCTTGTCTCTGGCTGCAGTCAAACATCCATCAGGAGATGCTCTCCCATGCATTCTCTAATCACAACATTCCAAGCCGAGGAAGTCACTCGGCGATGAAAGATTCTTGACGATTGAATCGCCAATGATAGTCTCCGGGCATGCAATATCTTAATCTGACCGTGTCTATGCACTTTTTACCCCAAATTGATATGGCTGCTCGGATCAATTGTCATTCAAAAATGGGAAGAAGCTATTACAAAGCTATCAAGTGAAGATAGCCCTTTAGTATGGGAAACAATAAAGGGATATCTTCACGTAATAGCTTTATTATAGCTTCTTCTCATTTTTCGAACGATGCAATGCTCTATCGAGATTGTCTCGCTTGGGGCGCCGCTGAAACAGCGCCATGGAATTAGGAATCGGCGAGAGTCAATCATGAGTGCTTTTTTATGAGCAAAATAAGTCCAACATCGCCACCTATGGATGCGATACTTTTTACAAGATACCCATGAACCTAAAGAAACAAATAATGATCACTTCAAACAAAGATTATATTCGCTCAATATGTACCGCTCATGCATGCCTCGCAAAACTTCATTCAAGCCCAATGGGGTCTGTAGTCGAGAATAGACCAGCTATAGGTAATCGATATTCCTCCACTTGAACTTCTTATTCGCCCGATCCACAGGTCGATTCTCAAATTGACTCCCGTGCAGCTCGAAAACGAGCGGTTTTGGCGCATTCGATGTATCTCCCCCTTCAATTTCCATATTCGATTTCTCGAGGACAGACTCCTCGATCGTCGGTACTGGCAGTGGCACAGTAAATTTGAAGACCGTATGTTCCTTCGGGATAGCTATAAACGTTCAACCCTTTTAGTTTCAAGTAACAGTACGCAAAAACAGCAACAGCAACAAGATACCACTTACTCTTAACCTCATCCTTCACCGTAACAATCACAAACGTAAACTTCGTATCTCTCACCACAATCCCCTTCAACCCCACCC